>JAOTRS010000025.1:2990018-3001046 GCA_028565755.1 Dinotopterus cunningtoni
ATTTTTTTTTCATGTTAAAAAACAACTGAAAATATTTTTCAAATCCTTAATTCATTTATATTCCATACACGTTATCTTGTTTAGAATTGACAGTTATTTTAATCAACTATTAAAATATACGCAAAATAATAAAAAGATGTACAAAAATACATTTATCAAAATGTAATTGTTTAAGCTACATTTTAGCCTTAAATTTTAAAAACTCAAAAATCTAACATTTTTGTCTTAACATTAAAATGTGTATCAAGCTGACAAAAAAAAAAATCAACATTTGTGTTGAGTAAAAGTACAATATTTATGTCATATTGACAGTAAAGGCATTTGTGTAGATTTTACATCAAAGAGGAATTGTGATTTGGCGAAGGGGATGCTCAGTGGACTACTGATTGAAAAGTCCTAGGTTCAACACCCACCACTTGCTATTGACCCACTTGCTAGTTGCTACTGTTGGGACCTTGAGCAGGGTCCTTAACCCTCAAATGTACAATGTCACTCTGGATAAGGGTGTCTGCCGAAATTTTGGAAACTTAGAGTATGTTACAAATGATAGGATAAAATATTGTGTGAGATATAAGGTCACAAAAAAATGAGTATTAAGTAAAAATAACAAGATTATGCTAAAATTAAACACTGTATTTTAAAAATCTGGTATTTTAAGTATTTTCCTAGTAGAACCTTACTTGAAGTTAGATATTCTCATACTTTTGACTTTTATTCTGTACGTTAAAATTCAAAAGAAATTTTTTTGTTATACCACATTTTCCAACCCTGACTTACAGGGTGGAAAAAATTATAATTTTTATTAAAAGCACCTTCTATGTTTAGGCATTTCTAATATTCCATTTTGTCTTATAATCACCTGATAAGAGCATTATCCTTGCCAATCCTTGCAAAAAAAATTGTCATGTACATAACTTTCCTTTATTTTTTTGTTATAATGCATACACACACCGACCACTTAATTTGGTACATCTGAACAGTACTGGATTGGACCCCCTTTTGCTTTCAGATCTGCCTAAATTTTTTGTAGCATAGATTCAACAAGATGCTGGAAACATTCCTTAGAGGTCTAATTTTGGTCTATATAGAATCAAGCAGTCACTGCAGATTCTCTGGCTGCACATCCCTGATGTGAATCTCCTGTTCCACCACATCCCAAAGGTGCTCTATTGTATTGAGATCTGGTGACTGTTAAGGCCTTTTGAACCTACCATCCGAATGGCGCAGCAGAAATCGAGACTCATTAGACCAGGCAATCTTCTATTGTCCAATGTTGGTGATCCCATGCGAATTGTAGCCTTAGTTGGCTGTTCTTCTGTGACAGAAGTGGCACTTGGTATGTTTTTCTGCTTTAAGGTTAGAAGTTTAGTATATTCTTTAGCATATCTTGGTTGAAACAAGATATTATTTGAGTTACTGTTGCCTTTCCATCAGCTCGAACCAGTAAATCAGAAGTTTTGGAATACTCAGACCAGCGGCTCTACCACCAACAAACATGCCACATTCAAAGTCACTTAAATCAACTTACTTCTCCATTCTGATGCTCAATTTAAACTTCATCAGATCATCTTGACCAGGTGTACATGCCTAAATGCATTGAGTTGTTGCCTTGTGATTGGCTGATTAGATGTGTGTTAACAAGCAGTTAAATAGGTCCACCTAATGAAGTGGCAGGTGAGTGCATGTCTACAGAAATTGGTTAATTGATATTTAATAGCCATAGACTACCTCCCCCACAAACTTGCTTTTTCTGCCCGCAACCCAACGTCGTTTGGGTAAATGCCACAACATAAACAGTAACACTGATTTCAGGTGGCTTGGCTGAATGCTGATTTACCCTTCAGACACATCAGAGTTGCGCAATTTCGCTATCCTTCCGACATCAAGAAAATTCAGATTATTCACAGAACCTACAGGGACCCGAGCTGGTCCAAAAAAAGCCAGAGAGTGATAAAATGGGAAAACGTTTATTTGCCTGTCTTATTTTAACACTTCCTGTGAGATATGCCACCTTCAATAGGACGATGGCAGAATTCAAATGGAATCTTTCTGCCTGTTTAATGTGCTATTATGTTCTTTTTTTTCCACTCACACACCTCTAGACTTGGGGAATAAAGTCGATCTGCATGCAGCCACAACTGTCTGTCAAAAGACAAAGTATGTAGGCAGTAAGCTTTAATTTTTGTTATAGCCGTTCTATTTCACAAGTATGATACTTAGGTAGAAATGAGATTGTCCTCTCCTACAATTGGTGTTCTTCTGCATATAAAGCAACTCTATCAAATAGATATGCTATTTGCTCACCTTATCTCGTTAATACTAGTCTTCCAGCATGCTGGATCTTCATTTCGATTTTTAGTAAGACCAGAATCCACTTATCTTGCTATACGCACACACATACAAAGGACATTCAAGTCAAACCAAAGAGTAAAAACCCCCTTTATTTCTCTGTGTAATCTCCTGCTACACTAATGCACTTATCCCAGCGTTTCACTAGTGCTTGGACACCATCACTGTAGAAGGTTTTCTCAGTACACAAGAGTCATAATCAGACTGCTTGCTTCATGTCTAAAACGCTGGCCTCCCAGGAACTCCTTTAATGGCCCAAACATGTGAAAATGTATTGGAGCGAGGTCAGAACTGTACAGGGGACGTGGCAGTAACTCCCAGATGAGTTCCTGTAAGTGGTGTTGGTGAATAATCATTCCCACAGACACATGCATCTCTTCCACACGTTGATGGCAAGTTATTTGTCGATTTTCAAGGATCAAGTTGCAGAATGTTCACAGGAATGATTGCAATGAGTTCCAAGCCTACATGGCCGGGATTGTCATTTACAGATGTACAGAGTTCTTTAAAACATTTGTAGTCGATCTGTGCTAAAAGCAATCTGTTTTATGCCTTGCCATCATGTTCCGGTTTCATAAGGCAGCACGGTGGCTTAGAGGTTAGTCCTATTACCTTGCACCTTGAGGGTCAGGGTTCAATTCCCACCACAGGGTCTGTGTGCATGGAGTTTGCATGTTCTGCCCGTGCTTGGTGGGTTTCCTCCGGGTACACCGGTTTCCTCCCACAGTTCAAAGACATTCAGATTAGGCAAATTGATGTTCCAAAATAATGTGTGAATGTGGACCAGAGGTCCTACCTTGGTCTTAAAAATGGGAATAAATACGGTCCCTAATTGGACTACCTAGATAGATGGATATATGTGTGGAAAAAAAGGCATATTATTAGTCAGGGAACAGCATATTATCATGGATCATGGGTAGTACAGCATGCCTGTGCTGCTCCACTTGACCTATGTATAATATAAATCTGTTTTTCCTCTTGCTAACTCTTGTAGCAATAAAACTAGCAGGGAATTGAGATCCTATAGGTCTCATTAAACTCTGAGGTATAATATTATATCATTAAAAAATATCTATCATAAATTGTTGGGTTTAGCAAAAGGTGACTCTACCGCAGTGTTTAATCTTAGTAAATAGATCTCAGGGGTGTACTTCAGGTTAAGCCACTGCTGCTAGGAGAGAAAGATTTCTTCTTTATATCAGGATGTCCTGAAGCCCTGAAACACAGTGCAGGAATTAAAATACAATTTCTGTCCTGCTTCAACAACCAAGCCAACGAATGTCATTAAATTCCTCTCCAACGCTTCCTTTGGACGCTCCCAGGCTTAGTCAGCTCGAAACGTCTGCTGATGCATCAAATCTCATGGAGTTACGTCAATACAAAAACCTCTGAATCCATCTTATTATGTATCATCATGAAAAAACATTGTCAGGTTGATGTTATTGTCAGATTATTGCCTCGGAGTTAGAAAGGTTGCAGGAGAATAACTCTGGACATTTTTTTTTCTCTTTACTAAATCGCTGAGGAGATTAATACATATATGTGTGTGTGTAAAACACAAATATTTCCATGCTCTGGTCCTGTAGGAAATCTCAGTAACCTCATAGAGGTAGGTGGGAGCTCAAGTCAGGTGAAAAGATCTCTGTCTGGCTAAGACTCGTCGAGAGCAGTCACTCAGTTTTCCGCTAAATTGCACCATCACTTGAAAAGCTGCCAGAATCTCGGACCACTGCTTCTTCTACTCTTAACACCAGTCATAAAGCATAAAAACATCCCGGGAGACTTCAGCCAGCCACAAGCGGTGACAGCTTGGAGACGAGAAAGGAAGAGCTGAGAAAAGACAGGAGGAGAGGAGAAGACAGGAGGAGAGGAGATAGAAGAATGGGAAAGATATATGAAGAAAAAAGTAAAGCATAAGGGAGCTTTAAGGGGATGGAAAGGAGCGAAGAAGAGAGGAGGAGATTGTGAGAGACGAAGTGAGGAGAAGTGTGGAGACAGGAGAAGAAGGGAGGAGAAAAAAAATCAAAGGAGTGATGAGAGAGGAAAGGAGGAATGGAAGGGAGACGAGGAACTGAGAGGAGAAGGGGAACAGAAAGCAGATAAGATGAAAGGACAAGCGGAATAGAGAGGAAGAATGCAAATGTGAAGAAAGTAAAAAAATGGACAGATAAAATCATGGTAAGTTTTTAAAAAAAAACATATATATGATAGGAGGTAGAGAAAAAGAAGGGGATGAAAGAAAGAAATAGAAATAGAAAACAGGAAAGAGGATGGAAAAAGTTATATAAAAATAAAACAGTATAAGGGAGCTTTAAGGGGATGGAACAGAGCTAATTTTATGGAGAGAAGAATAAAGGAGTAGAATTCAAGAGAAGAAGAGAGGAGACAATGGAGGTGAAATGAGAAAAAGCACAGAGGTGATGAGAAAGGAAAGGAAGAATGGTAAGGAGATGAAAGAAGGAATAGAAGAAAGGATGGAGAGATGAGGACCTGAGAGCAGAGAGCGAATGAAAGAGGGAAAAAATGGAGATGAGTTCAGAGGAGAGAGGAAGAATGAAAATGCAATAAAAGCAAAAAAAGAACTGGATAAAATTATGACAAGTAAGACAGGAGGTAAGAAAGCGTGAAAGGAAAGAAACTGAAAACAAGGAGCAAACAAGAATGGATGGATAGTAAATATATATAAAAAGAAGGAGAATTTGAGCAGAGAAGAGAAAACTGGAGAAAATGGAGAAGAAATTAGAAAAAAATATGATTTTGAGGTGATGGAAGAGGAGGATCTGAGAGAAAAGGAAAATTGATTAGAAAAAGACCAGAAAGCAGATGAGAAGAAAGGAGAGAAAGGAGAATGGAGCGGATATCAGAAAAAAGGGAGAAGAATGGAAATAGAAAGAAAGTAAAAATAGACGTTAGTGAAAATAGGGCAGGAGAAAGGAACGGGAAAGGCAGAAAAATGAAAAAGAGAAAATGTAAAAATGGAGAAAAGAGAATTATCTTTGAAAATAGACAGAAGATAAAAACAGGGAAGAAAAAAACTGAAACAAAAAAAGGGGAAGTCAGAGGTGGAAAAAAGAATAAATGAGAAGGGATGAGAAGAGATCAAAATGATGGGGAAAGAGGAGAAGAAAATGGAGAGAACTTAAGATGAGAAGGAGAATAATGGGGAGAAAATGAGGTAAGAGAGGAGGAGAAGAACGGAAAAAGAAGGGAAGTGAGAGAGGGAAGAATGAAGAGGAAAAGATTTAGGAAATATATGGCAACGAGCAGACGTGTGGAGAAGAGCGGAGGACTGGAAGAAAGTCGGATTTACCAGTGCTGTATTGCCACCTGCTGAAGTTTCCCGTCTAATAAACGCTGACCTAGTATCGCTGGTGTGCGTCGCCTGGGCTCTCGTGTCCTTGACATGGTGTAGATTTTTCGAATCATTAATATTAATTCCCGTGGCTTCTGATTGTTGTATTAAATGAGCAGCGGGGAATTGGGGATGGGAAATTGTGTCATTATCATTTGAAGATCGTGGTCAATTTATCTGTCGAATAACGAATGAGGGTTTGAATAAGGGAACAACGATTACGATAATTAGACACGAAAAGATTATTATGAGTCTAAAAATGGTCGAATATATTCAGGCGGGTGAATTTTAACGACTTTTAATCTTCCTGGAGATCGGTTTTACCAGTTGATCTTGTAATTGGACCCGGAATTTCGCCTTGATTGTGTGGACAACTGATATTTGAACGATTCTGGGCAGTTATACAGTATTTCTGCAGTTCTATGATTTATTAGAATGAAACGAAAGATTGCCTCCGTTCTGTTTTGATGTTTTCAGAATTTGATATTGAGCAATGTTTATAGGAATTCTAACCACTGTAAGTAATTTCTTTACCTTTCGAGTAATAATAAAAGCAGATCCTTGATGTCGCAACCTCGCTTCTAGCCATAAACATCTAAACTTATTCTCTTTGACACGTGTTCATTTGGAAGATTGAATGCATTTTGCAACTGAGATTCAGTCCAAGCACGCACTCTTGAAAAAAAAAAAAAGGTTAGTTCCTCTTGGACATCCTGTATGTAAAACCCCAGAACAACCTTTTTGTGCTGTAGAGCAGTTACATTACGTCATGTGGCAGACGCCCTTATTCAGAGCGACTTCAATTTTGATCTCATTATACATCTGAGGGTTAAGTACCTTGCTAAAGGGCCCAACAGTGGAAATTTGGAGGGACCTTGAACCTGGTACCTTCCAATCAGTAGTGCAATAATGCCCAGAGTGTAAGAAGTCCCGAGGTTAGAACCATAACCACCTTTGCTTTTCTAGATTCCCTCTAGCATCTTTGGGGTTTTTTTCTGGGTAATGCTTTTCTTCTTGTAAAATCCTACATCAGTGGGTTTTCTATCCTTATCTGAAATGTTTTTGGAATTTTGGTACACTACAATGTTTCTAAGGAACCATTGGGAAACCATTTTTTTTACATGGGGTGCAGAGCAGGTCTCACTTAAGATCCCAGACTGGCAGTTTTTTTGACCTTCTAATAAAAACCTTAACCACTGAGGTCCGAGAGCATAGCACATTTAACGGTCCAATATTTTACTATTTCTAAACTATAGTCTTACTATAATCTCAGAGCTCCCTCAAAGTGTGTGTCATATGTATATGATAATGTATTTTCTTTTTCATTATAATGTATTTCACTCCTCTTTCAAAAGCACTATTTCATTGTCTATGTAAATATGCAGGGCTGCAAGAAGCCAGGGAAGGGGATCTTCTTTTTATATGAGGTCACAATAGGGGAAAAATCTAATTGGCAAGAGACAAAAACAGAGATTTTGTTTGTGTAATGACAATAAAGACACGTTAATATCTAAAAATGACAAAATTTTGCATTATAGGTCTCCTTTACATGTTTCTTTAAACGCTTTTAAATGTAAATCTTATTTAGGATGTTTGGAATCCTAAACAGTGAATCAGAATGCTTCATAAACCCTTTTGCTATGAGGTGTAGAATAGTTACAGGTTAAAGGTTTTGCTCAACAGCGGGTTGCTGGCGGTCCTGGCATTTGCTTTCCAGAACATTAAAACCATTAAGTTTATAACCAATTAGGTTTCCCCTTGTGCCACAGTTGTGGCTCCTCTGGGCATGGCTCTGGATGACCACTGGAGATGTGCTCTGGCACAAGAACATTGCCAGCAGATCCTTCTGTTGCCGTGGGTTGTGGGTTGAGCCCTCCATGGATCAGACTTTCTTGCATCAGTTTCGGGTCTGGGATGTTTTGAGGCCTGGTTGGAGGCGTTTGCCTCCTGAGCCCCGTGCGTGGCAGGCTGTGGTGTCTTAGTGCCTTTGTATTGTGGCCAGCTTTGATTTTTTTCCCATGCTGCATTGCCTTTTCTGTGAGATCGGACCAGACAGGCTGGTCTTTGTTAACCGCAGGCATGGATGAGTCTTGGGTGCCCCTGATCCAGTCGCGGTGGGTTTAATGTTATGGTATGGTCAGTGTACAGTATATTAGAAAAAATGTGAAATTCAATTAGACAAAAGTCACAGTGAAGATGAATACATCTGTAACTGTCAGAGCCTGCCCTCAAACATGGACTCGTGTCTATTTCTGTAAGTTCCTTTCATACTGTATCACCTCATAAAAGATAAATATAATATACCACAGCCAGCTCTTACACATGTATCCCGTTGCTATAAAAATCTAAGTTGTATATGCAGGTCAATCACACATCCATATCTAGACAGTGAACACAAAGAGGGTTAAAGCTAAATGCAGGGTGTGCAGATTGACCGAGAAACAGGGACGAAGAAACTGCCGTCCCGGCCTAAATTACGCCAAATTCATCTCGCCAGAGGAAGTTGCAATCAGCCCCAGAGCATCTCACGCCAATCGGCTGCTATTCAGCGCCGCCCTGCAACTCTCTGATGATTTTAGCATGCTTTTTTTTTTTTTTTTTTTTAAATGAGACACTTCACCATCTTCCTTCTTGGTCCAAGCAGGGCATAATTGCTGTGAAAAAGGCTCCATACGGCAGCGAGGGAAAAGCACGGTCCATGCTCGTTGCTATGTTTAAAACCGCAGCTGCTAACACTTTGTGTAAGTGTATGAATTTGTTTCAGCGCTCACACAGAGGAACCGACGGCGAGGGTGAAATGCGAAGCGCGCACTCTCCGAGCCTTGATTGGTTTGAACAACCTCCTGTGAATCGGGGAAATGTGGGGAAAGAAGAGGCATCTATTTTCAACTCTTCATTAAGAGAAGGTATTGAGAATGTGCGAGAGGGAGACAAAAGTGTCAACGGTACGAGCGCTACAGGGTGATGTCTTGAAAAACAAATATTACATATCTTTGCTACACTGTTTGCTAATTTGTATGCAGGAAAACAGAATTCCTGACACCACGCAAAACATATTCAAGTGTATAATTAACTTTCCTTTTTTTCTTTTTCTTTCCTTTTCTTTTTTTTTTGCTTTAAAAAGCTAAGAAATTTGTGCTTGGGTTTGTGTCAGGGTTTAAGTTTCAAAGGCAAGGAAAAAGGATCTGGAAAAACTTAGCCAATATAAACTTTCTAGATTGTATTGACGTTCTTATAATGAACTCATCAGAGGAAAATCGAGTCAGTAAGAAATTGTGCTGAGGTTAAAAAAAAAAAAAAAGCAAATAAAAAGCCATGCCTTGTGAACACAATTCATATTACATTTCACACTAAAAGGGCAGACTGTGTGTGTTTTTCTGGCTCTAATCGGAAAGGTCTTTTTACCGGTGGCCCCATGATGGATGTTAGCTGGAGCGCTTGCAGTCTGTGGCTTTTTGACGATTGCCCGGCCTTTTCTTCCATAAAAACCAGGGCAATCATGTCATGAGGGCTCTTGCCATTTTTCACAGAGATAGTGTTTTGATCGCCTGGGAAGAAAATAGTACTGTTTAGCACCAGCCCACCTTCTTGCCTCCCCCTCACCTAGCCTCACCAAGTCTCATGGCCTCCGTCTTCCACGCTGGCACTTTCAAACGAAGCTTCGTTTAGTATGAGAGAGTGATAAAGGAGCCCAATGTGGCTCAACAACTCCAGAATAAGATACTCAACCCTACAGGAATGTCACAAAACACTTGTGATAAAGTGCATGTCTTCGAAGAGCAGGTAAAGATTAATCTTGTTTTACCCCGGTCCGTGTGTACTGAATGTTGAAAGTCGCATTCTGAAGGTTTAGTGTACAGCCAGAATTCCTAGACTTGAATCTCCTGGTTAAATTAAAGTACTGTGCAAAAGTTTTAAACCAATCCAATTTCTTTATATGAAATTAAATTAAATGATGTACATTAAATGAAAAAAAAGAGGTACAAATATTTTACTATGCCAGGCTGCAAAATATAAAGATACAATTTGGAATTTTTGGTTCTTAATGTAACAGCCTCAGCAGCGACCTCATTTCCCCTCTCGTCTGTTCCAACCACTCGGCATTCAGCATCACCAGTATACTAATCACCGGCCTGATCATCTGTCATCATCTGCACCGGTTTCTCACTGGTTTATGCGTTAAATTAAATGTTTTTTATGCTTGAATGATTCACAGGTCACTGTGTGGCTTAACAAACAAAAAACATTCCTCTGAAACCGCTCAGGTACCACTGCCTATTTTCCCTGCTCTACCACACCCATTCCAATTAAGACCAGGCTGTTAATTAGGTGATTAGTCAAATCAGGTGTGTTGTGAGCTGAGGAACTGGACTGAAAATGAGAGTTAAAAAAGCCAAAAATTAATTTATGAAGTCTTGACAACTTTTCCTCAAGACTACATTAAAAATAAAAGAAAGTCTGGCTCTTTGCCGTAGTTGCCAATTCCGCTTATAAAATGCGACTTTAGGCTCTTTGAAGTTGCCCGAAAATTTTTTTTATGCTTTGCAGGTCACTTTTTGGGGGCTTATTTTTAAAAATGTTTTTTTTTACACTTCTCTCTAAATTTATAGTCTACACAGCCTCGCACTAATCGGCGCTGTAGCGCCCTCCTACACACCCCCATGGGGACCTGCACAGAGATCTTAGTGATCCTGCTCCCCAGTGCTGTTATGAATCTGAAGCCCCAATCTCCTCTACTCCCTGATGAGAAAAATCACATCGTTCAAGTTTGAACTGCTCATATTTCCTATGAATGCCGCCAACAATGTGGTCCAAGTTTGGGAAAGGAAAAAGTCTTTTTTTGTTGTTGTTTTTTTTAAGTAATACATTTCCCAGGTGACAAAAACAAGTATAACATACGTATATACTAATATTAGCTGACATGGTTATGATATTTTTTTCCACTCCAGTAGGCCCACTCCTGCCCTGTTCTTTCCCATCTCACATTTTTCGCGTTTGTGATAAATGAATATCCCTTAGTGGTTAGCACTGTTGCCTTGCACCTCCAGGGTCCGGGTTCGACTCCCATGTCTGTGTGCAGGGAGTTTGCATGCTCTCCTCATGCTTGGTGGGTTTCCTCCAGGTACTCCAGTTTCCTCCCAAAGACATTCAGATTAGGCTAATGGCGTTCCCAAATTGGCCGTAGTGTGTGAATGAGTGTATATAGTAGTATATATACTCAGTGGTATCTTGGCATAAAAATTTTATCCGTTTCACAGGAGTTCTCCTTCTTGTAGCATTTTGTACTTTCTTCCCACCTTCCAGAGCAGGTGGATTGACGACACTGT
>JAOTRS010000025.1:3044861-3061720 GCA_028565755.1 Dinotopterus cunningtoni
GTTTATTTTTAATAAAATGCTGTATGCATTTAAAAAATAAAAGTAGATTTTTCTAAAAAGAAAACCAATTAATCTTTTTCTCTTATATATTTTACATTGCTGTTTAATTAAGCAAAAGTACAATTTATTCTCGACTAATCGATTAAATTTTTGGTAGAATACTCGATTACTAAAATATTCGATAGCTACAGCCCTAGTTGAAATGGATGCCGAAGGTAGTAAAAATAGTCACGAATCGCAGTGTTTCTGACATATAGAGTCTACACGAGGTATATTGACAGCCTCAGAGTACCGTATATTTGCCCACCCTTTTAAAAAATCTGTCAGGGAGAACGACGCCACCTGCGATCGCGTAACTTCCCTCTCGCGGTACAGCTCCCGTATCTGTTTATTCTGCCACCGCGAGAGAACGGTGTACCGAGAGGCAGTAAACACAGCTGCCCTAACGAGAATAAGACGGGCGTACCGACGGTCACACACACATGTTCGTACTCTGCAGAGGAACACAGTTTCACATGGGGAAGAGGGTCCGCTTTAAAAAATAAATAAATAAAAAACATAAAACGTAAGCAGCACAGATCCACTGACCAACAGTGTCGTGTTTGAACACCAAAAAAGTGTTTAATTCTTCTTTTTTTTTTCTCTCCACGTACGGATAGAATGGAGTCGAGGGTCTACTAGGTCGGATCTCTGAAATGTGAAATAAATAGAAATATTAAGAAAAACACTCACATATTGCTTGTTTATTGTATTTAGTAGACCTGACTCCGCTCAAAAAAAACAATGATTTGTATGCACAGTGTATTAATATCTACCTAATGTAATGGCACTCTGCGTGCGTAGATTAAATTATCTGATTTGTAAATGAACTGTAGGACATTAACACATCTGTGCATGTCTATATTTTATTTAGTGGTTGATAAGTCATTTATTGATTGATTTTCGATGTCCTCAGGAACTCGTCCTCCTCTCATCAAGAATCTGCCCAAGCCCATAGAGAGTCTGATGACTCGATGCTGGTCTAAAGATCCCTCGCAGCGGCCTTCCATGGAGGAGATCGTCAAGATCATGACTCACCTCATGAAGGTAGCGTCCATCAATCTCCACCCCTTCTGACTGTGGCTCTCTTACACACCGTCTAATCTCTCTTCCTCTCTCCTCTCTCGCCTCTGCAGTATTTCCCGGGGTCAGACGAGCCTCTGCAGTACCCCTATCAATATTCAGACGAAGGCCAGAGTAACTCCGCCACCAGCACAGGTATTAAATACATAAAGTAGGCTGTAATGTAGGAGGTTATTATAATCACATCAGGGCATGTTACATAGAAATCTAACTGGGTTGTGAGATCCTTATACAGTGGAACCTTGGATTGCGAGTAAGATGAGCAAAAATTATTGACAAATTTTATTTTGATAAATGTGTGAGGTCTTGAGTAATACTTGAGGCTCTTCTCTCTCTCTCGCTGTGGGATTGTGGGTAATCATCTCCCATGCTTGGCCTCAGTGCATGTGCATCACTCGTGTAGTCAACAACATAAAGCATTTATTTAATTTTGTGTCCAAGTGTAGACTGTTCTTTAGTAACTGTACTGCAACAACGGCCCTCGTAAAGTTAAAAAGTTTGTATCAGTGCGAGAGATGAATCTGTTTAACAACGATGCAACGTCACATTTCTGCGAAAGGAGGCAAAAGCAAGTGTGATTCGAGAGATTCCTCGTTAAAGTCAGAGAGCAGAAATTCCGATATTGTGTGGGACGACTTTCACTAATCTCTCCTCCTCTCCCCTCTCTCTTGTCTCACATTATTTTTAAAGGTAAAGTGCAGGTGAATTTGCTTTATTTTCGCTTTATATTTTGTATTAATCCTGTTTATACCAATGTTTTTGGGTTGTGGAATGAATCATCTGAGTTTCTATTATTTCTTATGGGGAAATTTGCTTTGATACACCAGTGTTTTGATGTACAAGCGTGCTACCGGAACGACTTATGCTCGCAGTCCAAGGTTTAATTGTAGAGATGCACATGACACGAAAATTAAATCACTCTGTTGTTGTTATTGTTATGATGGGACTGGCAGATGTTCTTAACTCTTGAGTATTAAATATAATTTATTACATTATATGCTGTATATATTTATAATTTCTGTTATGGACAAGTGAAAAAATAAAAAATGACCGTTTTTGGTTCAGGTTCCTTCCCGAGCATGAGCAACAAGAACGACGGGAGCATGGATCACGGCACGCCGGCCGGCACCAACGACACCATCAAGACCATCGAGAAGTTCGCACCGTTCAAACCAAAGGCAGGAGTTTATGGGATAGTAAACAACTCTGTGTGTGTGTACTGACAAACATCTGTCGACGTGTAAACACTCCTGACCTGTGTGTGTACTCGCGTGTAGGCTGATCCACTGAGACCCGGGCATTCTCTGTCGAGAGGAGGCAGCGTCGAGAGTCTGTCAGTGCCGGGCCGGACACACTGTCTGCCCTCAACCGACAGCAAGCGAATGAGCGCCGACCTCTCCGAGCTCAGACAGGACGACAAGATGCAGTTCTCTCTAGGTAAATCACACTCGCACGTGGCTCTACACACGTTCTCAATCAACCCAAGTGTGTTTCAACAAATCTCTTCAAAACAATCTTAGGAGATAAATATCATCATTACACTTCTGATTATTAACTCATGATTTCATTTAAGAATTTCATCCCGAAAGACAATCACTGAATTTTAAATACCCATCACTTTTTTTTTTTTTTTTTTTTCTTTTTCCTAACCTTTTGATATTTTGCTCTAATGACGCCTAGTCTTAAAGACAGGACTTTATCTCTGGCTTCTGTTTCCTGAAAGCAGCTGTTGAAGTCCATCAATCTGTGTGATTTTTGAGGATTTGAGTTGATTTTCAAACTTTCAAACACAACTCTCTAAGCAATGGACTAAGAAATAAATAAAAGAGTTTTGGTGAAAGGGTTTGTTGCATTCAAACGATTTAACAGGAACCCTAATCAACTAACCCTAATCGAATTAACTTTAAAGGTGCAATACGAGATTTTTATTTTAACTTCCTTATTTGGAAGAGAGGTAGAATGAACATGATGTAAGCTGTATAATATAACAGATTAAAGCCGTGGCCTTGGAAAATGTTTATTATTATTATTTGGACTCCTGTTAGTCATTTGCAGAGAATCACCAGGAACCAGCCGATAAGATATTATTTATGATACCCAAGTGGCGATTCGATTTGTTTTGCGATACTGCTAGTAACATGATTTTATAAATATCCCAATTTAATACAGATAGTCCCAGACCGCAGACACAAACAGACCGCGGTTCTACTTATGGTTCAGTCATGGGAGTAGCTCAAAAAATAGACACTGCAGTGCACCAGATACAAATATTTACAATTATTTACAATATTTTTAGTGTGTAAGTGAAATGTATAAAATGTCTAAAGTGTGGTACAGGGTAATTCAAAAAGGATGAACCGAAAAGTAATACAAAATTCCGGCCAAGTCACAAGTATTCTACTCACAATTAACTTTTATTTCTTGTCTGAGGTGCTTGAGAACTGAAGCAACCTGTAATTCAAAAAGAATGAACCGATTTCATGAGTAATTGCTTCAGTTCTCAAGCATCGTTATGGAATGAGTCAGTGTCACTTGTAAGACAGGAAATAAAAGTTGATCATGAGTAGAATACTTGTGACTTGGCTGGAGTTTCGTATTACTTTTCCTTAATAAAATATTGCGTAGTGAAAGCCGGTCATTCTTTTTTATTGCTCTGTATATTGTATATGTGCGTGTGGGGGGTGGGGATTAGGGGTGCGGGAGAAATGAGTCGGCCTCACCGGTTTCGATGAATCAGTCCGGGAGCACGATGATAGAATGTGAACTCTGGTTTGTTGAGGATTTTTCACAATTAAAATTATTCACCATCAGGACAGCTTTACAGGACAGACATTTTCTAATACAGTGAAAAACAGCTCTGAGTCAAAATGGCCACATGATGGCAGTGTGGGAAAAGGTGACAGATTTAGTCAAGTGGATTGGTTTGCTTTACATTGTACATTCATGTCAAAGGCGTGTGAGCCTGACTTTGTCGGACTTGAGAACAAATCGGACTTACGAACGTGCTCTCGTAACGGAACTCATTCGTAAGTTGGGGACTACCTGTAGTTTAGACCGCCACCTAGAGGGTTATAGATGAGCTGCAACATTTTTTCGAATCTTTTTTTTTTTAATCAAATTCTATTAAAAAAATAATCTCATAGTTCTCACTCAATAGTTCCTGGAGGCCGGAGCTTTTGTCAACGTAAGTTAGAACTCAATCATATTGTCAAACACAAACTTCCTTAATGTATAACGATAAATGATCAGGATTTCAGAATGGTTCAAATTGAAGGATTTCAACAGCTGTCCCTGTAAGATTTAAAAAAAAAAAAAATCCCAAATAGTGGATGGGTTGAAACAAGCTGGGATATTTTTCTTTTTTTTTTTTTTTTTTAAGAATGTAAAACCACAATAATGACCAAATTCACCTGAATTCTTTCCTCATCCTGACTTGCTAGCGGAGGTCTTACACATCTCTCTTGTCTCTCGGCGCGTCTCGAGCGCTCCCGTTTCTCCTCTCCAGCACGGCTCCTGCTCCGGCTCTCTCCTCCAGCCCCGTGTTTTCATCCTGCATGTCTGCGCATGTGTGTGTGTGTGTATGTCCCTCCACCCCGTCTCTCTGCGTATGCCCTCGTGCCTTGCATACCTTCCTGTCTCTCCCGTCCATCAGCTTTGCTAATGTAGGTGTGTCTTGTGTGTGAGGACAGTCTGCATGTCGGTGTACGCAGCTCTGTATGTGTTTTTGCAGCTCGGCCGCAGTATAAACGAGGCCACCGCAAAACGGCGTCGCACGGCACCATTCTGGACATTCCAGAGATCGTCGTCACAGGTATCGGAGCCCCTGCCGTGTCGTGCCCTGTCTCATTCCGTTTCCACCACCCCCCAGGGGCTCGTCACTGAGCAGTTTGGACGTGATGAGAACCACGGCTGTCGCTCCAGGACGGAGAAATCCACACAGAACAAAAAAAATAAAAAATTATGAATACTAATGATAAAAATAAAAAAAAAACCTTCATGTCATTCTAATCAGCCTGCTGTTGGATTATGTCCTGGAGTCGCGTCCACTGGTTCTCTCTCTCTCTCTCTCTCTCTCTCTCCCTCTTTTTTTGATGTCTCTCTTTTTTTTATCTTCTCTCCTTATATGGCTGTTGTGGATGTGATGGCTGATCCGTACTTTTTTTTTTTCTCCTCCCATTACAGACGTACAGGCTTTTCTTTTAAAAGGTGATTAGTTTCCTCTTTTTCCCTCCCTTTTGTATTTTTAATGTCATTACTCAATTGGTTGATTTTTGTGTCAGCCAGTTTTACCTTCTTTCAAATAGAGTTTTAAGGGGGTGTGTAAAGATTAAAGCAGCACTCGGACCTCTTCCTTTGAGCAGATACGACGTTTGTGAGCTTTCCCTCGTGTAACTCGGGAGCAAACAAGTGATTCGGCGTTATAAAAACAAGGCATGTTCAATGCTGGATCAGTCTGAACAGTGCCACCTACAGGACTGGAGCACAGTGTTTACATACAGGTTCTGAGAGAGAATCCTCACAAATGTCACCTCTGCATTATGATCAGTAGTCGGATAAACAGTCCGTTTGTTTGTTGCTTTAAGGGGTTTAGTGTTTCTTTCTTTCTTCTTATTTAATATCCAGAAGTCTCGAGTGTCTTCCAGTCAAGACGACATTCTGACACGCTCTGGGGTTTTCAAATAGATGCAAAGATGATTTTTATTTTTTTAAACATGTTTCCTGAGTTAGTGTCACACTTCCTTCACACAGCTCATGATCGATCAAAAGGTCAGAAAATAAGGAACGCCTGGCAGAGCGCGAACCTTCAGCAGTGCAGGAGAGAGAGAGAGAGAGAACTTCATCACATTGATTAACACACAAGTGCTCACTTCATTCATTGCACTCAGACCAAAGACTCGTCACTATTGTCTGCATTCACTATAATAAAAAGGATGTCGAGGAAGAAACAAGGAAACGGTCCACTCTTACTGGGGCGTATCGAAAATAAAACATCACACTTTCACTCACTCACAGACCAGAGTGTGTTTGCTTTTTTTTTTCTGTCTTTTTTTTCCTGTAGTATATTTTTTTTTAGTTTGCCTTTTTCTTGCTTAATTTCCGATTTCCTTTCTTTCCTTCCGTTCTTTTTGTCCAGCTCAGTCCCTTATTTATTCTTTTTTTCTTACTTGCTTTCCTTCTGTTATTCTTTCTTTAAATCAATCCTTCTTTCTTTTTGTTTCATTTTTCGCTTAATTTGGTTTCATAGCTGATCTATAGTGCTTTTTTTTTTTTTTTAATAACAATGTTTTTTGCAGTTTTTTTCTTTCTTTCTTGCTGGTTTAATTTCTTTAAAAAAAAAATTCATGCAATCTATCTTTTTTATATGATTCATCTCTTTCATTTCTTTATATTATATTTTTTCTTTCTTCTGCTTTCTCACCTTTTATTGTTTGTTTTGTGTGTTTTCTTGAGTTTTTTTTTTTTCTACTTTTCTTTTTTCCTGGTATGCTTGATCCTTAAAGTTGTTTTTTTTTCTATTTTTTTTGCTAGCTAGCTGAGTTTTTCTTTTCTCAGTTATGCTTAATTGTTTTGTTTTTGCTTTATTTCCTTCCTTCTGTCTAAAATTATTATTTCTTTGCTTTCTCCTTCACTTGTCTTTCTCCTTTCTGGGTTGCAGTTTTTCTTGTTTTCTTTTGCTTGCTGTTTCCTCTTTCTTGTTTTCTTTCTGTCTTGCCGCTCGCTCCTTTCCTTACTTCGTCCTGACTTGCTTTCTTTTTTGAAAGGATTTAACTTACGTTCTTATCTTATTTCCCTTATTTATTTATTTGTTTACTTTCTTTCTTGCGTCCTTCATACCGTTCATAAACATGTTCCAGCTCTAGTTTTGTAAATAATGAGTATTAGTTCACAGGAAGCAAGTCTCATTCACACACCGTTGAACTGATTCACCATTAATAAGAGTTTAGGAATCTTACATTTCATATCCTTTCACTGTCTGACTCATTCAGTGGAGACTAAAGGATGCTGACTCACTGCTGCTGAAGAGAAAAGGCCGTGTGTGTGTGTGTGTGGTTCCTACTTCTAGTTTAGACTATTGGTGGTCGTACAGTTTGGTAATTCAGCTCCTGTCTTTTATTTGTGTGAGGTCAAGTCACGTTTGGGTCACGTACTGTATGAGCCTGTGCTGTTGATATGCCAGCGCGCTGGTGCTTGGGATAATTCTGTGCAGCTGTCCCTGTGTCACACACACACATGCGCACACACCCCTCAGTCCTGTAGAGCCTCCAGACTCACTCCTCATTCTCCACTCTTGCTTTCTTGCCTGTCTCTCTGACTGTAGCCTCCTGCGAACTTAGACGGAGGTCAATACAGGACATCCCCGCCGTCTTTCCTGGAGACACAGGACCGGTAAGAGTCTCGCCTCCTCCAGTGCATCAGTGTGGAAAAGATCATTCGATCATGTGTTTATATACAGAGTTTGGGATTTGTTCGAGCATCTAAAGTTGTTTTATTTGTTTGTTTGTTTGTTTGTTTTTCCACCAGATCGTTTTAAAATACTTTTTTATTCCCAAAATGCAGGAAAGCAGGAACAGCAGCAGGTCGTCCAGTCCCAGCGTCAGGATGATCACGTCCGACAAAAACAGATGCTACGTCTATTCACCTGACGATCCTACAGGTAACTGGCGTTTTCCAGGGAATGTGACCCTTTTTTTTTTTTTTCTGTCTCTCTTTTCTCCTTCCCTCTGTGTGTGTGTGTGAGAGAATCAGTGTTGTACTGCAGCTCTCAGGCCTGCAGACATCACGTAAGCCCCATCATCAATCTAATTAGCGATGGTGAGTCAGGGTTATTTGCAGACCGTCTGTGTGTGTGTGTGTGTTTGGTCACAAAAAGCAGCTGACACGGCAAAAGAGTGTGGGGGGGAAAAGAAATAATAATTCCCAGTGCGCCTTTTTGTTCAGCACAATTTTTATTTTTTAATTATTAGATTTATTTTAAATGTAGTCCTGGTTTAACTTGAACACACACCGATGTAGATATCGGCTAAACTGTAATCTTTCACTTTTTGTGTGACTTTAACAAGAAACCTCTCTAATGTCAATTGCTTTTGCCTCCTTTTTGAGGATTTCGCTAAAACGTGACGTCGTTAAACAGACTCATCTCTTCCGCACTGATACAGACCTTTTAACTTTTTTTTTTTTTTTTTTGCCGTCGTTGCAGTACAGTTACTAAAGAACAGTCATTACACTTGTACACAAAATTAAATAAATAAATACACACACACACACACAGTCACGGTGTTATAATAAACAGTATACACACACATGTGCGGATGTTGTTTATATGAGTGACGCGCGCTAAGACCGAGCATGGAAGACGATTACCCACAAACCCACAGTGAGAAAGAGAGAAGAACCGTTGGCTCAGTTCTGATCTGATCACGTGACTCTCGACAGACAAAACGTGTACGTACTACAGTGCTCGTATACATCAAGACCTCGTTCGTTTAACAAGTTAAAATTTAGTTTGTTTTGCAAAATACTTGCAGACCAAGGTTCTAGTGTACGTTATATATTGATATAAATGCTAATATTATTATTATATTTATATGATGATATACATCATACATATATACATATATGCACATAATGTGTGTGTGTGCGCTTTATGTTTTGTGTTCATAACCGTGTTTGTGCTTTTCTCTGATCCACAGACACTAACGGCTCTGATAACTCCATCCCCATGGCTTATCTCACCCTGGATCACCAGTTACAGGTACACACTCGTCTCCGAGACGCCGACGCCTACTTACTCTCGTACTACAACAGCGACGTCCAAAAGAGAGCACATTGTTTCTGTTGTTGTTTTTAACCACATCTCCAGGTCTTTTTGTAGATCAAACGCTGCCTGCGGTTTTTTATTTTTTTATTTTTTTTGTATTCCCCAACAACAAAAACACCTCACCTTGCAATCACATCTGGTTGCTTTACTCCCTGAACACTTCACACACCGTTTTAATGTTTTCGTCTCAACGGACTACATTCGAGTCATCAGCGAAATATACACAGGGAGAACGCTGCGCTAAAATAAAAGAAAAAAAAAAAAAACTTTCCTGGAAAACCTGGAGTTTCACTTCCGATTAAACGGCGTCACTTTTCCGCTCGCCTCAGCGCCGGCCTTCGGCTCGCCTCCCTCGATGCCAGAAGCACGGAAAAAGAAAGCTTCGGACTCAATTAAGTCGGGATTAAAGCTCGTTAAACATCGCTCGAGAACGACACTGTTTACACTCGCGGAATGTCGTCGCGAACACGTCGCCGCGTCACGGGTCTGGCGGGTATTTTTAAAAGCGATATCAATACACAGACTGACGAGCTTTAAGCTGTGAAGATGATTAGTTGTGGCATCTGTATGGGTATGTATATGTGGGATTTATTTGTTTTTGTGTGTGTTTGTTTGTTTGTTTATCGCAGCCACTCGCTCCGTGCCCGAACTCCAAGGAGTCGATGGCGGTGTTCGAGCAGCACTGCAAGATGGCTCAGGAGTACCTGAAGGTGCAGACAGAGATTGCCTTGCTCATCCAGAGGAAGTGAGTTTCCGATTTAACTGTCTCTCACACACACACACACACACACACACACACACACACACAAATACAAATTAGGGACTCCTTCCAATGAAGCAACTTTGCTTCATTAACACATTTTAAGATTCCCTTTTCTCACACACACACACACACACACACACACACACACACGTTTGTGCTGTTTGTATTTCGAAGACTAAAGCCTATTAGGTCATGTTTAAAGACAAAGGCATCTCTTTAATGAACACAGTGTGTCCTCCAAAAGACTTCAAGGCGCGAGGTCAGCAACCGACTAAGTTAAGACACTCTAGTCTGTATTTATTGAAGGAGACACGGACGGGTACGTGTGTTTGTGCGAGTTTGCACGTGGGTGTAATTTCACACAGTTATCTGTTAGGACTCAGAAGACGCCTTAAAGACGTAAAGATAAAAGTTAAAGTTAAAACTGAGGGATGGGGTTTGTTTAATAGAAATTAAATATAGCACACAGTAAGTTTACATACGCGTCCTTCACGGGAAAAGAGTTTGTAAAAATAGATAAAAGGTTAAAGCTAAAAATAATCAGATCAGTTTTAATGTAATCAGTGATATTATTATTATTATTATTATTATTATTATTATTATTATTTCAGGTTGTCCACGTACATGTCTGTCTGTCTGTCTTTCTGTTCGGCAGAACTCTGTAACTTATTAATGCAAAAAAATTAAATACTGTAAGGTTGAGTATCTTATGCCTTGTTTTTACACTAAGTACTACTTTTGTTGTCAACGAAACACAGAGTAAATCACAGATGAGAAAAAAAAAAACGTACATCAGATAAAGTTAAAGTTTAGTTTAAAACGACTCAGACCAGTTAAAATTCACTTAAACCACTTCAGTGCTGTTATTTCAGCCAAAGTGAAAATCTGAACTAATCCCAGTATAAATATTCAGTTTAGATTTTATAATTAATATCTATTGGTGCAGGTGTTCGTTTACATTGAGCAGGTAGTTTATTAGTAGCTTATTTTAAAGTAGATTATTAAATCAGACACACATGTATATAACATCGCTTTTATTCAACATTTTGATTTGAGCGAGTAACGCTCTCAGTTCAGGTATTTTACTCGCCCTCACCTCAGACTGCTGCAGAACATGAGACAAACAAAAAGTCTTAAACTTCCCGCAGGAATAATAAACATACTGTCATAAGTTACTTTCCTTGTTTTGGAGTTTTGTGTTGTGCGTTTGTTTGTATTCCGTAAGGATTTGAGCGCTTTGTTAGGTGTGTTACGGTCGTTCCTGTGTCTTCCGCACGCTCTGTGTATTTACGGTTAGCTATCACGTTGATTGGCTCTGTTAAGTGACACGTTTAGCCACGCCCACTTCAAGGACAAAAGTGCTGTATTTGTCTGAAAAAGCGCTGACTGATGTGAGGTAATCTGGATCAAAACTGCTCATCACGTCGCCTCCACTCAACATTTAGGTTTCATTCATCTCCAGGTTTAATACAGAAGTTTCATTAAATTCTCTCGAGCCAGTTTTGCGTGATGCTGCGACAAAATCGGCTAACTGGTTTCTAGTGCTCCATGAAACATAAAGATGTCTCTTTAAAAGAGCGAGTTCTGACCAACATACAGACAAAACCTTCTTTTATTTATATAACTTGTTCGTCTGTTTGTTAATAAAATGCCATTAACCTTTTTTTTTTTCATTAGAACACTCCTGCTACACCGACACCTTCTAAAATCCCCTGTTATTGCTGAGACAAGACAAAATGAACATACAGGGTGTCCCAAAATGTCAAGTCTGACGTCGCCAATTCTTGCTCCTGAAATTTCCGTGTTTAAAATTTGAAAATTTCATGTTGTAAAGTTTCAAGGAAAAACAACTTGCTCAACTAAAGACAAATTTTAGACTCAAGACTAAAATAAGTATTTCTTTGTTACTCCAAGGGAAAAGTAAAGTTTGATTAGAACTTCCACTCCAGGCATAAAGCAAAACAAGTGATGTTTGTCCCACCTTACAAACTATATATGCAGATATATTCATTAATAGGAAAAAAAAAAAAACATTTTTTAGTTTTTTTTTTTTTTTCTCAAGTTTCAAGTTATGTTCCAGAAAAGTTCGACTTACAACTTGAAAATCTTAAGTTTTAAATGCGGAAATTTCCTGCCCCTCCCCTTCCAACTGTTTTTTTTTTTTGTTTGTTTTTTAATTCTATATTGACCCTAATACTCCATCGTATTTTCCAGTGTTAACGACAATGTGCTGTTGAAATGGCCACCAAGTTCACCTCTATTTATTTATTTTCTATGTGAAAGGTCTGGTCTTTATCTCGACTCTTATTACAAGCTTAGAGCAACTCGATCAGAGAATCATTGAGGCGCTGGAGAGAACGTTACACTGAAATACCCCTATATCTGATACACACCCAGTTCTGTTTATCATGATGTCTGTCCTGACTTCAGTCAAGTTTTTTTCCTTTTTTTTTTTTTTTTTTTTTTGTTTGAGTTGCCGTGAATCTATTTCATGAGTTAATCAATATCACGTTACATCAATATAAAGAAACGGTGACACAACTACATCACTATGTTATATACAACCTGTGTTTAATAATTCGCTCTCTCTGTGTGTGTGTGTCCTGTCTAGGAACGAGCTGATCGCCGAGCTCGATCAGGACGAGAAGGACCAGCAGAACACCTCTCGCCTGGTCCAAGAGCAGAAGAAGCTTCTAGAAGAGAACAAGAGCTTGTCCACTTACTTCCAGCAGTGCAAGAAGCAGCTGGAGCTCATCCGCGCACAGCAACAGAAAAGACAGGGCACGTCATGATGCGTCGTCGTGTTAAAAACAAGAAAAGAAAAGAAAAAACAACACACACACAAGCCCCACACGCAGACTGGCTCGCCTCTTTTTCTTTAGTTTTTTGTCCTTTTTTTTCATTCTTTTCAGCCCGAGTTAATCCTGATTTCCTCCTGTAGCATTTCGACGCCGTGGATCGAATAAGGCCAAGACTGTGTACACGAGCGCATGCTGCCTCCAGAACAGGATCCAGAGCATCCGATAAAATGCCAGTCCTCTTTTATTACAAACAAACAAAAACAATGTGTGTGTGTATGTGAGAAAGAGAGAGCGTGTGTGTGTGTTTTCTGTGTACATGCACGAATAGTCCTGACGAGCCAAAGTTTAGCCTTTTTGTGTTTTATTTTTTTGTTTTGTTTATTGTTTTTAAACAGCAGATTCATGGCCTTAGTGAAGGACCACGTCTGTGTAAATCCTCGTCGGTTCACAGGGACGTCGGTTCAATCCGTCATCCATCCCACAGCTCCTCCCCCGTGACCCCGCCCCTCCGGAGGATCACGCATTTGCCGTGCGGCCGACGATCCTCGAGAATGTGAACAGCAGTTTTACAAGTTACACGGATTCTAAACTAGTTTTATTTTGTTGATGTGTATATATTATATATTATATATATATTATATATCTTAGTTGATATCTTATTTTCATTTTTAAACCTTATGCAAAAACTACGTACCTTCTACGATATTTCTCGCTAACGTTCGAAAAGGGGGATGTATTTTGCGTATGCCTTGCACGTTGTACCTTCAACCCAGCGCCTGTGACGAAATAAGGGAGCCTCAAGAGAAAAGAAAAAGAAAAAAAGATGCAATATTTTAAAACGATTTTCTTGTTTTGTTTTTGTTTTTATTAATCAGCCGTCTAGCCAGATTAACCCGGTTCAGCAGTATAAGATTACGTAATTGTGATACCAAGCCAGCTAAACAATATCAGTGTTCGAGTTTTATTTGTATTTTTATTTTAAAAACTTTTTTTTTATCCCCCCCCTCTTGTTTATTTATCATACGTACAGTGACTTGCACACACAGGTATCGATGGGGTCGAAGCTGTAGAATCATGCAGGCTCGCTCCTGCCTGATCTGTTTCTGAATTTTATTTTAGATTTTTTTGTAATTGTTTTAAGTATTCTTTAGTTCACATGTTGCCTTAGAGGTTTAATCGCTTGCGTTTACTTGCGTTTTAATAAGGCAGACTCGTTAATTGTTATTAACAGTATAACCAATTGGTGTGCGTGAGTGGAATTTATTATTTTTTTTTATCCAAAGGAATGGAATCTGGAAGCTAACGTGAGCCAGATTTCTTTTCTAAATCTGGTCCGAGATGAGTTGTTGAATATGCTGCAGAAATCACTGACCGTCACGTTTTTCATTTCATCAAGTCGTCAGTTACGTCTCATCTGAGAGAGAGCGAGCGTTCCCCTTTGTTTGTGTTTTAACCCCTGAGCTTGTCCGTTCAACGCAGGTGACATCATCTCTTCTCTTTCCTCCTTCTGAAATTTGTTCACTCCAAGTTTTTTTTAATCCCCAATGCACAGTCACCTTGTTCACTTTTGTTACATTTCATTCACCCCCCAAAAAAAAAAAGTTTCTGAGCACGGAAAATTCACAATCTTCATTTCTCTCCTTGTTTTTTTTTTTTTTTTTCATTTAATTGTTCTGTACGAAATTTGTTTAGTTTCTTCCTCGAGTTGAGTTTGTACGATGAGTGTCTGTACTATGCGCTGTACATAAGACGTCTGATTTCTTAAGCTATGGGGAGCGGGATTGCACAGAAAAAGTATCGCATCTTGAAATAAAAACAGACAGATGGACATCGTTGAAGTCTTTACTGTCTCTCTGTCTCACTGCGTGACTTTCCTCAGGCTTCATTGTTTTTCGTTTTAGCGCACCAGACAGATTTCCCTGCATTCATGTCGCTTACACAGGTTAAGGTTTCAGAGCCAGGAATTGGAGGCTTGGCCGAGCTCGCAAACTTTTTAACCAGAAATCCAACAGCTGAGCTGCTACTCCTGTCTCTGAGTGCAAAATCACAAAGCACGGAAAGTGTGCTAGCATCCACAAAGTTTATAATGATGCTTTCCTGTACAGTGGGTTCTGAAAGTATCCAGATGACCTTAAATAAATTAAAATAAAAAAATCTTATTTAGAGAAAAATTCAACCCCCTGTTTCACTATTTCCGGTACTGTAGAAGCACCTTCAGCAGCATGTCTAGCTTTAGGGCTTCTTGCACAAGTCTCTACAAGCTTTGGATTTGTTGAGGTTCTCTCATTCTTACTGGTAGATCCTCTTAAACTCAACAAAATTATACAATCTCCCAGGTTGTGGTCTCACTGCTGGGCTCAAATCTGAATTCAAGCTGATCAACCAGTCCAGTGTACGTTTTGTCCTCGTGATCTTGCCATCCTTGATCTCAGTAGTTCCCTCGCTTTAGCTGCTGGTGCAGCGTTCTTTTGTCACCTCCATGACCACAGTCCTTCAAGCTTGGTTACTGAGTTTGGCAGGATGGACAGATATAAAAATGTTTTTAATTTTACAGTAAAGAATCTCCTCTTCAAATTCAGAGCAAAAGTTTATGGAGGGCTAACTTGGACGACCTGGAGTGTGTTCCCTTTTTTTAAAAATCATTTCTAGTTACTTTTGTTGGAGACGAACTTCAGTCAAGTTCTCAAGGCCTCCCAAGATAATCAACACAAACCGAAGGGGTCAGAACTTGCCGAAGCCACTGTAGGGTCGACTTTGAGTTAAAGTAGTAGGAGTTTTCATTGGTTTATTGATCATTTGTAATATATACATCATCTTTGAGCAATGACGCGAGTAGATTTGACACATTTTTCCCACAAACAAGCTTTAATCACGGGGAAAAAACAGTTGAGAACAATCATGTTTTATTATGGCAATTTAGGCCACAAAACAATCTGTTGATGTTTAAATGATTTTTTTGTTTGTTTTTGTTTTTTTTATATATATAGTAAACTAACAGTCAGTTTAAGAAAGAATCTCTGCAAAAGCCCATGAAGATATGTAATGTGTACGGACACCACAGGGGGGCGGTAGAGACCTACACAGTACTGAAACTGAATCTATACAGCTCTGTTTCTACATCTAGTCTTAGACCATTTCTTGGTCCAACTGGTAAAGTTTATATGATATGTGGGGAAAAAATACCTCTTTATAAACCAGAGTTTAAAGTGGACATCAGATCCCACGGTTCCTGTTGATTTTCATATTTCAGGTTTTATTTTCAAAGTAATGTTCACGAATGGGGCGTCCTTAACTAGGCCCGGTCCCCACTTTGGGGTCACGCCAGGTTGTGTGTGTGTTAGGATACGTGTTATGAATCACCCTGTGGGCAGAATGCCTGTCTGATGTGCACCAGCTTTAAGAATAGAAGTGGAGAACACGTTGGCCTTTCACAGGGGAAACCCCAGTGTCTGTGTGTGTGTGACTGTGTGTGTGTGTGTTACATGCTAGCCTCATAGGGGTTTTGTTTACTCTGTCCTATTTTTAACCCTACAATACTCATCACCTTTACTTTGACTCTTTGATACATCAATCTCTTTTCATGGAAGCATGATGTAATCTACCCTCCCTCCCTCTTTATGAAGAGGTTTTGTGTCCTGTGTGTGTGTGTGTGTGTGTGTGAGTTCTTGACATGAGATACTCTTATGCTTGAGAATACTACAAGGCGTTCATCATTACACAAGCAGCAATAAAAAAATTAGTCATAGTTGTTACATAAAAAGGAGAATCAAACAAGCAGTCGTGGACTTCACACGTGATTTGTTTTATTTATTTGTTTTGAGGTGCAGTAAGTTGTTTTTATTTTTGTTTGTTTACTGTGAATTATTTTATGTATAATTTCTTTTTTTACAATTCATTAATTTCCTCCAGGTTTTTAAGACGGGAAAAAAAGAAATCACATTGCGATTATTTTGAGACGTATTTGCGATTTGCAGTTTAAACTTTAATGTGAAACATTAAACGTGTTTATCTGAGCTAACGGCAAATAACGGCACAAATGATCTCATTAAGAGGACTTTTGCTATTATTTATTATCTCGGATTTATTTTTAAAACGGAAACAACTAAATTATTGACATTCTACATGAATTCTCAATTATGCGAACGTTACCCGTAATAAATTTCAACCTTTTGCGATTAAATAATTGGTGCATGCTTTAATAAAAAATATAAATAGTTCTGCACAATAAATCATTTAGTGCATGTGTGTTTATATTGTTTAACAGGATTAATGATTAGCATGATACTTTTTTTTAATCGATTTTAATGTTTTTTATATATATATATTTTTATTTTAAAAAATCACTTTTAAAGAC
>JAOTRS010000025.1:3099023-3111908 GCA_028565755.1 Dinotopterus cunningtoni
AAATGTCTCATTTTAAATAAAAAAAAAGTACTTTTAGACTCTTAAAACCCTTCATCCTCAATCTCTTAAGTAAAAGTTCTCATTAGCTTCCAAAAATTTTAGAACTACTTAAGATACCGCAATAACAGACTTATGTACATCAGGACTTTATTAGTGCGCTTCTTTCTTTTTCTGTCTTAACCCGTTTACTTAATTGATTGATGAACGTCGTGAAAAGTTTCTTCTATAGAAACTTTCTTTTATCTTTTATTTTCTATAAAAACCAATGACTGTACATGTTCTTTTAACACATTATATACCCCACTGCCTTCAGAAAAAAATAAATAAATAAACACATAAAAATTATAATATTTCATAACTAATATTCCTAATAAATGATGCTTACTGAATACTTTCACTTTGTTAATGTTTACCCGCATTTTCTTTAAGTTGTTGTTAGTACAAAACGCAAGGCCTTAGATGGGTACTATGATGTTCGTCTCTTTCTGTATATACTGGAATACGTACATGTACACCATTAGTCAAACTTTTTTAAACCCTTTTTATTAACTTTTCTTGGTAAATTTACAGAGAGTTAAATACAGTGGAAGTGAGAATTAGATAAAAGTAAAGTAAGAAATGATTGTGACTTTTACTTTTACTATAAAAGGTAACTATAGCAGAGCGAGATCTCATTAAATTGCCGTTTACGCCAAAGTCGTACACTCGTGTAGCTTTTATACACTGATATAATGTCTGTTAAACTAAAATAAATGATGTACTTAATTCTATTTAATGACTTTAACCTGAACATACAAATTTTTTACCATAATTTAAGTTTTTGTTCAACTTTCTTCCCTTAATTTAAACGACTTGCTAGATTACTCAATTTTTTTTTCAGTGTTAAAATATAAACCAAGAGACAAAGCTATGCTAATAGTAACATACTTAAATTCTCCTTTAAACTTTGCCACATTATCTGAACGTTATACTTTAACTGTAATAAAGGCTTTAAACTCCGCCCACATCATTGTGCTAAACATGTCACTTTTTTTTTATTAATGTTATAAAGTCTACTCAGTTGAGTGGAAACACAGTAATCTACATTATATTTTTAAAAAAAAAAAACAGTGGAGCCTTGGATTACGAGCATAATTCGTTCCGGAAGCGGGCTCATATTCGAGGTTTCACTGTATATTTAATATACTTAGAACCAGAAATCTCAGTTTGTAGAAGATCAGAGTTCATGAAGTTCTACTTGTCCATTCCTGTCCCTATGTAGAAGGAAATTACAGCAAATTTACCAAAATGTTAAAGTTAGATTTTTTTTTAAATAATCTAGATGGTATTCTCTTAAACAACTAATTATTTCCCTAATGATTAACACAACATTTAAAGGCGACATTTTAATGTTAAGACTTCTTCATTAAGACCTCATTAGAAAAAAAAATCGTTTAAAAATGTTTAAATATCAGCAATCAGCTCGCAAAGAGTCATTGTGGTTGTAGCTGTTGTTTTTTTTGAATACCCTAGTAACATGTAATGTCTTGTGTATTACCTTATATGTAAAGATTTAGCTATTTGATGTAACATTTTTTCTTCTTTCATAATTTAATCACCAATAGTGGATAAACTGTACTTAACAGCTCACCTGGCGGTGTCTGTACGAGTACATCTACTGATGTTTGTAGTTTTTATAAATGATTTTGCAGACGGTTAAAATTCCACACAGACCCTTCCTGGCATAGAGTAACTTTAGTCTCATAATTGTTTCATACTTCTCCCCCCAAGGTTTTACACGTGCACCTGGGTTGGGTACCGAAGTTGTAAGTAGTACCACATGCATGGGGTCACTCGAAACATGTGACTCTGTAAAGCTGAAGTGACACGGCATGTGTGTGAGCTCCAAGTATGCGGCGTGTGAGCTGTCCTTCTGTCTATCTCCCAGCATGCTCCTGGAGTGTGTGTGTGTGTGTGTGTGAAAAGGGGGACTTCATGAAAGAGGTCATTGTGGATGTCGTAGTGCGGCATGTTGCATGTACTTATAAGTCAGAGTGGGCGATTTTCCCCCATCACGCTGCAGGAATGTCTTTGAATGAGCAGATTGTAAGGCAAGAAAAGCAGCGGAGTCACTCGCTGACTTTGTTTTCCTTTCAGAGCCCCTCAGAACCTCGAGTCGCCACGTAACCTTGAGAAGAACGCGCCTACTTGTTAGCGACGATGAATGCCATTTTCAGAGAGCCGCTCACGCTTCAACTGCAGATGGTTTGCGTTAAATCGAGCAGCTAGTGGAAAAAGCGATTTGCGCGGCGTAACGGCTCGGAGTCACTGAGGTGCAAGGAGAGCTCTCGGGGTTAGCCTGGTTCTCATTTCCCCCCTCACAAAAACAGTGGGGCGTTCGAGCTCGGTGACTCAGAAGGCCTCGAATGCGAACGACGCGTTAAGACCACCTCCGTAGTGTGATTCAGACCTCCGCGCTTCAATCCAGACTTCGGCTTCTGCCTCACAAACACAATGAGGGCCATTCAAGTCCTCTTTGCTCCATTCTTCCCGCTTGGATACCATTGATCCAAGAAAGTTCACCAGTAAAGGATTCCTCCAGCCCCGAGGGCTTCCCTGTCCGCAATGATGTAATGCTTTAAAGAGCATTAAACCCGAAATATTACAGCATGTAGTGTTGTCACTCTCAAGACTGTCTTTAAAAGCTTAAAGGCTTCTAAAAAGACAAAGGGGAAACGCAGACGTGTGTTTCATCACATTATATCCTGCTGAAACAGATCGAGCAGGCTGTCCAGACAGGTATTTAGCAAACCATAGCTGGTTCACGTGAGCATTTAAAGTATACGTATCTGTGAAAACAAGTTAGAGATTGTATGTCTTAAACTATTTCGTCAAGGAAAAGCAGCAACATGGCCAAAAGCTCTGCCAAAAGTGAACTCAGAAGCATCGTGTTCCGTCTCCTCAAGGGTGAAATGCATTTAGAAATTAAAGCCAGCAAATTAGCAATCTGGTCACGAAGCCTGCTCAGGTTCACACTGTGACGTCAGTGTTTTGCCATCTGTATAAAAAAAAAAAAATCCATCTTAGATGGCATTTTTATTGTTTTCGTACCCTAACACAGCTTTCTTCATTTCTTTAATCGGATGCGAGATCGGAAATGACTAGTTTCCGACCTTTATTCGAATGCAGTACCTCATCCCCGAGATCACACAGTAATATTTTATAGCTGAGTGTGTAACATGACAACACACTTTGTGAGTTCAGAACACTCCGTTTGTTCGGCGCTATTCTTTCTGTCTGCCCTGGGAGAAAAGAGAAGGACGTGATACTTCTTCAGCTCTGGGTGTGTTTCGGTTCCACTTACTATCACCCGACCTCGCGGGCCGTAACAGGAGCTCGCATATCGTAGGCTATATTAAACAAAATAAGCTCCATCTGCCAAGAAAGGGAGAGAGAGAGCGAGAGAAGGAGAGAAAGGGAAAGAGCGGTGGAGAGAAGAAAGAGAGAGGTGTCTATTTTTGACCCTGCTGTATCATGTATCGCCTCCTGCCATTTTGGTCTTTTGTCAGGTCAGAGCCGAGGATATTTGTGGACGCTCTCGGGTAACCTCCTCGTTTTTCCCACCTCCGAGATCTATCCTCTGGTCACTACGCATGTCCATAAACCTTTTCGTGGAGAGCTTACGTAACTGTCATTTAACCCATGAAGCACCAGACTGGCATGGCTTGTATATAAATGTACTTTAGCACGATAAAATAAAAGCATGTACAGGTACGAGTCTCCTGTAAATACGAGACTGGTGGTAAATTTAGCCTTTTGTTTCCCGTATTTGAAAAACAATGGCTAAATTTTAACACCTGATGTGATGTATTTAGTAATTGCGGCGCTAATTTGTTGTGGAGTGCTGCATTTTCATTATTCCCCAGCGGTCGTGCTGTGCCAGCTGCGGCTAGTTCACAATCTAAGAGAACAAGTGGATGTGTTGCTTTGCGCTTTTTCCTTCTCCATATGTCGCACTTGAGACATGAATTTTAAGGTACTTCAGGGTCAGAGAATCCCTCCTTCCCTGTAGCCAGGGCATGTCTGTAACCCGGGCTGGAGATTCCAACACATCTGTAGCTGTAGCACCAGACTGAGGCCAGATGGGCTGGCGGAACGCGAGTACACAACTCGGAGAAGCTGACTGCACATCTGGAAAACGGCGAGGAAATATTTAAGCGAGATACGTAGTGCAGGAATGAGGCATTATCATCATCATCATCACCATAATCACTATGTGCACTCGAACGTGTTTTAAAGCTGGAGCTGTAGGCGCATACACACAAACACACAGCAGGACTTGCTCGGTTTTACTTGCTGATAAATACATTACAGTCTTAGTCGTAAAATAAAACAATCTATATGTATTTTGTTAAAGCAGAAGAATAGTACAGGATGGTATCTCGAAGCGGAGTCGAACATGGTGGAAAAACCTCCCAGACACTACTATTAGACATTGCATCATTTATTTACAATAACCACTATAAGAATAAAGCATTGAAGTTTGTAATGTGCTTTGATCTGGTCCTGGCAGTACTGCGGGTTAAAACAACCAAGTCAAAACAATTTTTTAAAGTAAAAATTAGCAGAAGTGCAACCCCAAAGGCATCACCCATAAACAAGGATACTTCCCTGAGTACTGCGACTGCAAGCTTCTACCCTTTTACCCTTCAACCCAGGATCTTCCCACTACGATCGCTAACGTGTTGTGATGTGATCTGACCTGTATGAATTGGCTAGAGAGGTGTATGTGTGAAACGCGAGATGGAGGAAGTCGAGGGAAAGACAAGGGATTCCCGCTCAGATCTTGGCCTCCGTTTGTTCATTTATCCCGTCTTGTTTTTCCTCCGCTCTTTCACTCGTCGTGCTCGTGCCATTGGGAAAACGGAGGAATTCGTTTCTGGAATGCGTCTCGTCCGTGCTCGGGATTCGAACGGCTGGGAAAACAAAAGGCGAGGTGCAGAGGGTGACTGTGGGGTGCAGATGGGGTCCCTGTGAAAGGGGTCCCTCGTTTATCGAGCCGTCGCGGATGCCCGCTTTCTTTTATTTCCTTTTATTCTCGGGCCAAATCCATCAGACCTGACAGGCGCGTAATCCGAGCTAACACTGAGCCAGTGCTCCAAAGCCCCCTCTACTTCTCTGTCTTTCTCCCGATCTCTGTCTATCTTTCTTTTCTGTCTGGGTGGGATGGAGGTGAGCCGTATCCCCCTACAGACTTCCAGATCGTCGAGTCATGCGAGTTCATGTACACTCTGCATTCCACAAGACAGAGCAAGAAAGTGTCAGATGAAGGCAAGGGGTGGAGTTGCGAGAGTTGGGGTCAGAGAGGAACGGACTGAAAGAGTGCTTGAGAGAGAGAGAGAGAGAGGTGGTCTGCTCCCTAGTGAGTCTTGTATAAGGTAATGTCTGGTGTGTGTAAAGGGGAGGCACCGATTTATTTTAACACGCACCAGCCATGCAGAGGGCATGGGAGGGGACGAGGTGACTGCCAGCAACTCTTTCTCTCCGTCTTTCTCTCAGTCCCTCGCTCCTTTCCTGCACAGTCCAGCGTTCACAGCAGACAGGATCATAACTAAGCAAAGCAAAGCCAGAACGAGCCAGAATAAGCCAAGCACGAGGCAAGTGTCCGTCCCCACTTTGACCTATTAACCCTGCATGCTGCTGTGCGTGTGATTAGCCGCGTTAGCATGGCCCGGCCAGTTTCAGCGCGCCTGTTCGGCGGGCGTCGTTAAAGCCCGGCGAACAGATATGGCCGTGTTACGCTGCTTCGGCTCGGCTGACGAGGCCACGCCAGAGCCCTAAGATGGCTGCGTGTCAGCCAAGCCGCAGTGTCATGTTTCCGTCCAGCTGCAGAGTCTTTTCCAGGAGGTAAATAAAGCGCAGTGTGACGAGATGAGTCATGCATCGCAATAACTGCGAGTTGATGTACATCAGATGTCTACAGCAGGTCATGAAGCTGAAAGACACGAGTGGTGGTGTACTCAGACCGGTCCTGTGCAAAACAGTTACATTTAATGATGCAGCTGTAAATTTATCACTTGTGTAATATCTGTCTTTATCACCTACGCTATGTCCCTTATATGTGTGTCAAGTGTTTATCATTCGGCTCCCAATGGAAACGGTTGCAGTTGTATATTTTATTAATAGGTTAAGGCACCAAAACATATAGCCACCACGCACAAAAAAAAAGGTTTTAGACTTTGTTTCAACTGAGATTTTTTTGGTAGTTAAAGATATGAGGAACGATGTTCTGATCTTTGTGAGGGGCGTTCAAGTCAAACCAGGACTTTTGATTGTACAGAGTAAAAACTCCCTTTGTTTTTATATATATATATAACCCCCTGCTACTCTAATGCACTTTGATACCATCAAGGTAGAAAGTTTTCTCACTTTTTTTGCCAGAACCATAATCACACTTTGTCTAAAATGCTGGCCTCCCAGGAACTCCTTTTATGTGTGTAAAATGGCTTTGAGTGAGGTCAGGACTGTACGTGGAATGTGGCAACAACTTCCAGCCAGAGTTCCACAAGTTGTGTTCGCGAAGAATTGTGTGTACAGTTCCCACAGACGAGTTGGCAAAAAGTTATCTGTCGATTTTCAAGGATCAGGCGTTCCACTCGCTGAATGTTCACTTCAGGGGGCTTCGAGCCACCTCAGCCGGGATCGTCATTTACAAATGTACAGCTTTCTTTACAATGTTTGCAGTATTTAAATCTGGTACTGTGGCTCAAGAGTCTCTTTACCGTACTGTGCTTAAAGAAAACTAATTGCTTTTACACCTTCATGCACAACAAATTTCAATTTAAGTTTGACTCGAACACCCCTCGTATATAGGTAAAATAGGTAAATGTCCACCTAATGATTAGAGAATCAGTGATCTGCCTGATATTATGTTGTTACATAACAATTTTTCATGGTTCTTCATGGCTTGTTATTACATTCCTGGCTTTGCAGTCATTCCCATAAGGTTTATCTACGGAAATGGGCTTTCGATACTATCGTGTTTTCTTTTTTTGTTTTGTTTTTTATAATCAATTATTATTCGGACCACCTCTATATTTCCAGTCCTACAAATAAGAGTTGATGACATGCAACCGGTCTAACCCCGTACAGTTGTGAAAAGCTAGTTATGAGTGGCTTTAAAGGGAAAACTGCAATAGGCAGGAAGTGTGTGAAGCTATTCCGTGCCCACTTCTGAGTCTGAGGTTCATTTGCCTCTGGATATGTCCTTGAAAAGGACATTATGCACAGTGTATGCGTGAGAGAGAGAGAGAGAGAGAGAGAGAGACTGCTTGCATTTTGTCTCTGGGTACACAAGGACGTAAAAGCAGGTTAAGGAGAAATGGGGCAGAGGCTCACAGCCCACTTTGAGTCTAAATTTGATCATGGCATGTGAACTCCTGAAAGTGGAGAGGAAGAACAAGATTTCCTGGAACCTTAGAATGATAATTTTACAGAAGAGAACTTATCACAAATGTTTACGCGGTTATCTAGAGATTTGTTGCCATCATCATGTAAGCTAGACACTGTGACTCTGCACTGAGGAAGGCGTGTGTTTAAAGTAAAACTACTGTATGAAACTGCAGCACATCCAGACATCACCTCAGAGTCCACACGTATACATGATTAATAATCATCAATTAACCTTTGTGATAAAAAGTAAATAATGACAGGTCCTTTAATCAATGTTCATTTGTGCTCATGGATATTCAGTGCTTTAATGGAGCTGGCACAAAGACGGTGTTGAAGGGAATCATTAAGCAGAACTCTAACTGATAAAATTAGCTTGATCTTTTTATACGCACACACTGGTTGTTTTGTACAGGTCGGTAGAGCTGAAGACTATATTGGGAATATGTAATGCACGCTAGGTGTGATTTGATGTAAACAAAAGACATGAAATACAAAAAAAAAAAAATAACTTCAGAGTTGAGGTGAATGATGTATCATGATAGTGGCAGCCATGTTAAACAACTGAAACTCTAAAAACCTACTCCTTTAATTAAGAAATATTTATGTGTAGTCTTTTTATTAGCACAAGCTTGAAATATAATTTCTATTTAAATCATTTACATTCCCCAGTTTGGTCCGGTCATTACAGTGTTTTACGACGAAGAACCTGTAAGAAATTTTACCAAGGTACCATGGCACTGTACAGTACATGCACCATCGTATATAGTACCATGGTATTTTTAACAGTACCATGGTACTTATTTGACGATATCACACTATGAACTATGAAACATGTACCAGGATACAGTAAAAAAAAAAAAAAAAAAAAAAAAAGGTTTTACAATACATGTGTAGCACATGCTACATGTGCTATAATGGTAATATTTATATCCTATGGTTCTACTGTATGTATGTAAAATAATTAAATAACATAATGCATGTTGTAATTCTTAATATTACAAGTAATAATATGATACTGCCTGTACTATACCATACCATAGTAGTATATACTGACATACTAATCTATTATGGTACAGTATATAGTGTAAAAACATACCCTATTAAATTCCTGCTGTAGCCACTGTTTTACCCAATATGTACCATGGTATTCACCACAGTGCAGTGATATACACCATAGCACTACCACAGTACCCACTGAAGTGCCGTAGTGGTGCCTACTATGGTAATGGCTGAGGTGCCGATGTTAGTCTTTCCGGTGGTTCCATCGAGAGGTTTCCAAAATGGACCATCTGATCCGCACACAACTTTGGCACAGGTTTTGCGCTGGATGCCCTTCCTGATGAAAACGTCCCATTTTATTTGGGTTTGGGACCGGCACTGCAGTGGATGTGGTTTGGGTATTGGATATGAATCGAACCCGGGCCTTCCCCCAGAAACCCACCATTGAGCCACCTGTTTCTGAGGTACCAGTACCTTCTTATGGGGTTCTGGTCATAATCTTCATTTTGTATATAAAAACAATATAAGAATGCCATTATTTCTCTCATACTTCCTAAATCCTGTTCACTAAATCCTTTAACTCCTTTAAACCAACCTCATCCTTCTAGTCTTTGTAGCTTATTTCTATAACTGGGTGATGGTTAGCTTCTGTCACGCAAGTCAAAACCAGCTAGCAAAGACACTGTTTTTTCTAACAAGAAAGACATTGACACAATGACGTTTTGAACCTTTGTTAATACACACTTTGTTTTAATGGAATGGGACAAACAACATAGAATGTTTATGAAATGCTAATGTTAGTCAGCTGTATGCTATCTGGTTTATTGCGACTTTATAAATGTTATAAATCGATCACAGAATGAACAAATTGTCCTTTTTAAAGATAAACAAAGCTTTTTTCCCCTCAATTAACACTTGTTTTTACTCAGTTAACACTTAAAACCTCAACTGGTTAGCAATAGCTTTTATTGCGCAATCAAGCTGCTTGTAGTTTAGCGATTTACAGTACAGTAAATTTTTCTGTAAGGACAGTGTCAATGTGGTTAAACAAATATTTGCTAATTAGCATACTTGTAGCTAATTTCAGTTCTAAAATAGCTTGATAGCTTAAGCACTTTCTCTGTCGCTAGTTTATAAGAAGGCAAACATTAGCTAATAATTAACTAGCAGCTTAGCTGATAATAGCGCCCTGATTGTATTTGTGATAATTTTTTTTCTTGATATATCAAGTTTTATTTGTTTGAGGTTTTTGTCCTTCAGGTAGAAATATGGGCATAAAGTTATTGGTTTTAGTTATACACGCCAGCATTTCCCTCAGGTCATATTTACGGTCCAGCTAAGCTAAGCTTGCTTCGTCTTGTTCTTTTCATTTGCTGTATGAGCGATCTGGCCAGATGCCTATCCTCCACCACCCCCAGCCCCCCCAAAGTATCGATCATGCGTTCCTGCTGTTATTTGCACTTTGGTAAGATAAGGTTTGATTCAGCAGAAAGTGTGAAGAGCGCTGCTTGCTCTCTGTTTGACGCTCATTTATTTGTTAATTATTTCACAGTCAGGCGCGTAACGAAGCACAAAAGCTGCTGGAGCTTCTCCAAAGGCATAATACGAAAAACACGCTCAAACAGTAAGACCCGGAAACGCTTTACCATATGATTTTCAAACCTGTAACCGTATCTGGAATTAAGCTTGGAAAATAGCCATTGCCTAGTTAGCACAAATCTCGTGCTTCTTGCCAAACTGTTTGCTGTGGAAGTGGCCATGCTGAAGATGTCGCGAGCCTTGTCAATTCCCCACTGTGTGCTGAAAAGCCAAAGGATGAATGGATTCCCATGGGAAACGGGCTATAGGAGCCTCTGGGGACTTAGCCAACGTGCAAGGGCAAAGACAGCTCAACAAGGAACTGGGAATGTAAATATAAAGAAGACGACTAGAATACAAACAGGAGAATTCAGCAGAACTAGTACTGCTTACTGGAGATTTGTCAAGTTTTACCACACGGCACTGTATCCAAAGTACACAAAGATATATATATATATTTTTTATTCTTCTAGACTTTTTCTCTTCTGATGGATTAAAAAAAGATGATGGAAAATATATACGTTCTATGTCATGACCATAGTTCCTCTTTCTTCTTATACCCAAGACCAACGTGGAGATCTGCATTGTTCCTTATGTTTATCTTTAATGGCAGCCTCAGCTCCAGAGTTGCCATCGCCATGGTTACGGCTATATGCGGCAACCGGCGACGTGGCAGATTTCTCACCCGAGGATGTGTTAGCTGTCTCCAAAGCCCCCACATGGATCCTGTCAGACCTTCTGTGAGAAAGCTTATTTAGGTGTCATCTTGGTGTTAATTTGACTACCTTAGCATACAGGTCGAATAAGGCTGGACGGGTGGTGGCATGACAGAGAGTGAGCTGTACACATGGGCCCGTTGATTGGCATTTCGGTGCTGCATTCTGTTTTGTTGTCTTGCGCAAGGCTCATAATGCCTCATCTGCTTCCCTCAGGCTATGAGGTCGTGACAAGAAGCTCTGAACGAGCACATGCATTCGCGTTGCTCCGCGGCACTCGCTTTAAGTGTCCATTCCCAGAATTAAATTAGCTTCATGGCCTGGAGGGCAAAGCTATTGGCTGTTGATGACTCAGTCTGAACTTATTGACTGGCGAGGGAATCGAATGCTGAAGCTTGAAGTCAAGGACTGTGTGCCCTTCTAACGTACAAATATACATGCGCTTACACATATGTACAGCTGAAGAAAGCCAGTGACCTCGAACTTGGATTTGTCCACAGGTTCACGAATGCCTGTAATTCTATTTATAAACCGACAACGCAGAAAAGCTGTCTCTGGAATCGATTACTTTTCTTTGAAAATGACAGAAAAGTTCAACAGCAAATGGATTGTACGCGCCGCAAAAACTAGCTTCAAGCAAATATTTAGGAGGTGAAGAGAGCAAGTAGTGCCTCCCACCAACCCAACACCCCTTTAAGCTATGCTTACTGAAGATATGCAAAAAATCTCTAATACCCCATCTGGCTGAGGTGATTAATGAAAGCTAGGGCAGATGGCATTGCAGCTAGTTTCCTCATCGCTTCAGGGGTATAATGATTTGCAATCTTCCTCCCCTTATAGCCTTGCATCACCTGCTTTGTTTTGGAAGCTTTGCAAATCACAAAGCTTATATCTCGTATCGATAGCAAAGAACATCCTCTTTTTCTCACACCAAACTTGTGTCCCCGTTTCCGGCATTGGAGCCTGGGGCAGGCCAGGTCCCTAGGATGTTTTTGTTAGGGACCGAAAGAGAGGCTGTGAAACGTTCCCTCCCCCTCAATAGGCAGCCAGCGGGTGTGGAAATATTGACATTCAGACAGAGAAAGAGAGAGAGGGAGGGAGGGAGGGAGAGAGGGAAGGAGGCCACAAGGGGAGTCGGGATCACCCTAAGAGGAGGCATGATGGTAGGGCAGCTTTTTTGGCTCAGATACAGGGGAAGGAGGGTGGACCTGAGTCAGCGACTTCCTAACCACCACCTCAACCTTATTCTGTTACTCTTTTTTTTTGTCTTGTCTCAACTTCATTCTTGTATTACTTTCCATCACTCACTTCACTGATCTTTTCGCATGTCATAAATTGATCTCCCAGATAAGTGCCGAAACAGGCCCACCCTTGCCCACACCCACCACCCCAGTAATCCCAACCACTTATCCTGTTAAAAAATAAATGATGGAGTATCCTGACAGGCTTGTAGAAAGATGTACAAAGCAGCCACAGTAGGAGTCGGTGTTGCTGTGAAGAAGGCGGCACCATGGTAGGACAGCTTGTTGGCTCAGATGGAGGAAAGGAGGGATAGAGGGCGTGTCTGAGTCGGCAACTTCTTAACCACCGCATCATCCTTCTCTTCTCTTTCCCTCTCTCACACTCCTTGCCCTTTGAATTGATCGGGACGTACTAAACAAGGCAACTTACATGTGGTTGTTTGATCACCTCCATGAGTATAAGAACAGCCCCATGCCAGTGGTGCCAAGTCTGGCTCATCCTGCAAGAGCCGTCATTTACAGCTTATTGACTGGAAGGAGGTATTGAGGATACTGTAAAAAAGGGGCGGTTTAAGTAAAGATGATTCCAAGGGCCCCAGAGTGGCAGGGTGCCCTTACACATGCAACAACGGTTGAGAAAGGGTTGGTTTTGTCAAGGTTGGGGGCTCAGTAAATTAGGTTTCAAGGAGCCCAAAATCTCATGCATTATTGACTTCCTAACCACCACCTTCTCTCTTCCTCTCTGGTCTCACCATCCTTCGTACGGTCCTATTTTCCTTGACTCCTACTGTATATCGAACGAAAGAGTCTCACTAATCCAAGTTCTTGTAACTGCCACATGTTTTACCCCTTTTCCACTGCTCTGGTTCCCGTGCCAGTTCCGTGCCGGTTCCCAATTTTGGAACCAGTGCCGCGCTTTT
>JAOTRS010000025.1:3146328-3160084 GCA_028565755.1 Dinotopterus cunningtoni
TAGTGTTGCTGTAAAAAATTTCTAGGTTTGAAATATACATGAGGGGTGATACATGAGTCAAAGCGGGACTTTTGATTGTGCAGAGCAAACTGAACACAGTTATGAGAGTAAACGCTCCTTTTATTTCTCTATATGATCCCATGCTGCACTAATGCACTTATCTCAGCATTTCAGCCATCCTGGCCTCCCAGGAACTTCTTTAATATCCCATATTTATGTGGAAATGGCCTGGAGCGTGGTCAGAACTATACGGGGGACGTGGCACAATTGATAGTCCCAGTTTGACTTGAACGCCCTTTGTATTTTGCATTGAAAAAAGGAACAGAAAAATTTTATGATTTTAAATCTCCACAAACTATTAAGACTTAATCCACTGTTTGCAATCAAAATTTGTAAACATTAATAAACAAATAAATAAAATTATAGATAAAGACACACACACAGTCACAGTATTGTCATATTGTCCAGCCCTGCAAAAAAACTCTTGTTTCTACAATTATTAATCTAATTTAAGCAGCAATAAATAGAACTAGTGTCATCTTAGTAAGTAATGAGATGAAAAAAAAAATTTCATTACTCATTTAGTGCATAATTAAAGATATCTGACAGAAAGCTCAAAATATATGTGGTCGTAATTTCTTCTTGGGGTATTATTTGCTTACAGGATGACACTAATAAAAGCACTAACATGAAAGCCTGCTGAGAATCTCATGCTCATAATTTGTCCACGATTTTCCACACAAACCCGACAACATGCAAATTGTGACGCTTGAAGGTGAGTACACCTTCCTGAAAAAAAGAGAAATCTTTAATATATGTGCTTACGTGCCGTGAGTTTCAGCACTGCATTTAATGAGGCTTGATTCATTACCTTTTGAACCCATTAGGTTGATTTGTCATCTATTTATAAATTCAGCATTTATTTATCATTTATTCATCTGGCAGAAGGTTTTCACGCAAAACAACTCCATGCTTAACAGCGGGTTTGTTGCTCACAAACTTCCAGTGGTATTAATTGCCTTTTTATGGCTGGTGCATTTAAAATTTAATTCCAACTTTGTGATGTTCCTGCGTGAAAACTTGTGCGTCCACATCTTGTCAAACTTAACATAATTATGAGACTTAAAAAAAAATAAAGAAACAAACAAACAAACAAAAATTTCACGTCTTCATCAAACATTTAATATCAACTTGGGATTTAAAAAAATAATAATTTTATGTCATGACTTGACTGTGTTACGGCGCATTATGAACAAACGAGATAGGAAGAAAAAAACTAGCAGCGAGACCTCAGAAGTAATTAGGAGTATTGTATTTAGATTTAACTCCACATTAGTCTGTTAAATATTCTCTATCATTTTCTAGTAAGACATTAATTACAGATCAATAATTGAGTAAAAACAAAAAGTCGAGATGTTGTCTTAATTTCTGTGTCTAATCTTGACATACAACACAATTTCTGTGAGAAATTTTATTTCGAATTTGTGAATATACTACTAGTTAAACTAGTTATCTAACTAACCTGAGCTAGTGAAACACAAATTCTGAACATTTTGTGGGTTTTTTTTTTTTTTTAGGCTATCCATAAAAGTTTGAGCTAGCTAGCTAACATGTGCTAACGTGACAGGAATATTATTTATGCTATCCAGTGCTAGCATTAGCCAGCTGTCTCTGAGCAAGCCTGAGAGGATTTGTCAGAGGATTATTTTTTTTATATTATTATTATTATTATCATTTATAAATGCTAATAATCTTAGTCATATTTATAATTATCTATGATTTTCTAACAAACAAACAAATAATGCTAGTTAGCCTCAGCCTGCCTGACTGAGTGAATTACTATCATTTTTGCTATTTTCCCTGCTAACATCTGCTAGCTAATCTTAGCTCACCTGACAGGAATTCTGAGTAGATTTCTGTCATATTTATTATTTTTTACTTCATTTCCTGCTAGCCTGCTAGGAATTTGTCATATCGATAAATGTTTTCTGCTAATAGCTCTCAAAGCTACTGTATAATGTTAACAGCTAGTCAGCTAGTTCAGCTAGCTAAATAATGCCAAAAAATGCTTAAAAAAAAATAAATAAATAAAGATTTTTTTTCCACCGCAAGCTAAGCTAACCTAATAGGATTCCAGTGAGGAAGATTGTTTTATTCAGATGCTAACATAAGTACATGTTGTTGACTGGAAAAAGGGTTTGTAGAAATAGTTAAAAGGTTAAAGTTACAAATAAGCTGAGCTTTAATGTAGTCAGTGATATTATTATTTCAGGTTTGAAGCCCTGTTTGTCTTTGTGGAAGATTTTTTAAATCATTAAATCCGGCATCACTGTTTATAACTTTTACTTAACATTTTGATTTCACTTATGGTGCAGGTAAACTTCAGGCAGATATCCTACTACTGCAAAAGTTCCATTAACTTCTGTCCAGCGGTCGATTTAAGACGCGCCCACAGTTTGGTGAACAAACACCATCATAAGACCTCTTATTATACCAATAAAATGAAGTAAATCCTTTGCTGATACATAACTATGAAAAATCTAAATTATGGGATGGAAACAAAAAAAAAAAATGCAAAAAAAGTGGTACTTTGACATATATTTCTGTAGTGAGAATATGTCACGTACAGTATAAATCATATATTTGCAAAAGCAGTTGAAAAGAAAAAAGTAAGACATTTCTTTGGCGTACACACACACAAACACACTTATAAAAAAATTCATAGAGTCATAAATAAGCAAAGTTATATGATTTAAAGCGGCGGATGAGGTTACGGGGTTGGTTTAGAAGAATGAACCGGTTTAGAATTGGGAAGCGAGGTGAGGAAGACGTCCAAGACAAACACTCTGTCTAGACTGTAAACACTGGAGCGCTCTAAATAACATTTTCCCAATATTATAGACCTACTGTTTTATTCACTCTGCGCTCTAAAGCGATAAAAACTGATTGTGTATGAGAAACTGTGATTAGAAAGCTTTCCAGCCCATTCACTCTCCACGACATTTGTGTGTAAACTAATAGCCATGTGCATAGAGGCACGTTCGCGTTCATAATAATCATGCAGCGGCAGCACCAACATTAGTGAGTGAGCATTTTAGCCCGTGTGTATTTGTGTGAAGCACAATATGACGAGCCATTAAAGAGACTTCAGAGACCAGAGAGAGCTGAGCTGCAGGACGCCCGGTGCCGTGTGCGTCTCTGGATCGCATCACTACACACCGCAGGAGGGCTGCACTCAAGTACTCAGAGAGACTTATCCAAGGAGGCTGTTGTCATGGCACCCCTGATGGGGGTTGGGAATCGAGTAAGAAAGTGATGGCACATGCGTTTGATGTCGGTCACGTGGGCCGTGCGTGAGCATCGGCTGCTTTGTTCTGTCAGCATCGCTCTGCTCAGTCACACTCGCGGCCCGCCAGGGTTGGGGGGGAGGAATCGTATCTCCAGGCGCATCAACATTCTGTCACAGACACTCTCGCTCCTCAGGAGACGCCTCGCTCTTTACGGGTGCCAGTTCTGCTCATCAGAAGAGATTTAAGCCCCAAATAGAGCAGAGGGAGTTTCAGTTTGCAGTCGCAGCATCTTCAGCCTTTAAACACACCCTCAGAACACTTTACACACACTTTACAGCATAATCTATTTGAAAAATCTATTTGAAAATGTGCATATAATATAGTGTAATTATATTATATACAATTTTATATGATTATATAATATATGTACAGTGGAATACAAATATCATGTGTGTATTGTTTGTTTACATATATATTTATTTAAAATGAAAAAGCTTTATCAAATATTGAAATCCTGTTAGCATTCATTGAACTATGATCGTTAACATGTATTAATAATGATCAGATCCTCTAATACTAATCATTTCTTTAATGGGTTGTAACTAACAAGAGAACATTAAAAATGCCATTTAAAACTTTCTAGATTATTTACTGGTCTCTGTGGAAACCATTAAAGAACAAGACCGCTACTGAAGGCCATGTGCATCAATAGGCATCAGATTTCTAAAAGCCAAATCCATTAACAAGCATTCAACAAAAGAGAGCACCCATGCTCGCCTCACACGTCATTAAGTGTTACACCTTCCTCTCCATGAGATTACTGCATCCCTGCATGTAATGCTGTTCTCAGCTGCTCAGGGTAGCAGGAAAGGAAAAGATGCCCCCCTCGGCCTAAGAATAAACAGGATGAGCGAGAGAGAGAGAAGGGAGCAAGAACAACATCTTTGCGACACTCAGCACTTCTGATCAGAAAAACTAAGCCCAAACCAGTCATTTGTGGCGAGAGCGTGTGTGTGAACGCGTTGTCCTCGCGTTCCTCTGGAAATGCTCCGGCACGGAAAGTGCATTCCGGAGCCGAAACACTGTGTTTGGGCTCAGACGAAGCCTGCAACCACATCTGGAAACATTATTCTTGGAAGGCAGGTCATTATGTGTTTTAAACAACAGAGCGAGGAAAGCATGAGGGAAAAGGAAGACAACGGGAAAAAACAATAATTGGAGAAATTAGACGAGCAAGTGGCCACAACAACAACTCCTTTATGTGGAGGAGGAATTCATAACAATAGCTGGAATCAGATCAGTGCTGAAGGCAGTAACTAGTTCCGTAAATCTACAATGGGTGCTCAAGTCAAAGCGGGACATTGATTGTGCAAAATAATCGAACACAGTTATGAACACAGAATAAAAACTCCCTTTATTTTCTCTCTATAATCCCCTGCTACACTAATGCGCTTATCCCAGCGTTTCACTGGTGCTTGGATACCATCCAGGTAGAAAGTTTTCTCACTACGCCGGAGCCGTGAATGGACTGCATGCTACACGTCTCTGAAACGCTGGCCTTCCAGGAACTCCTTTAATGACCCAAACTGGTGGAAATGGCTTGGGGGGAATGGGTCATTGTCATGGTCATGCATTGTCCTGAAAAAACACAACATCTTTGGTCATCAAACTAGGCTGATTTAAAGTAAAAGGGGCATTGAATAAGTTCCTGAGAGGTTGAAGCAGACAGTCCGATCATGGCTCCGGTATACTGAGAAAGCTTTCTATCTTGATGGTATCCAAACACTAATGAAACAAAGCATGCTTGATGTCTAAAACGCTGGCCTCCTAGGAACTCCTTTAACGGCACAAAGATGTGGAAATGGCTGTACAGGGAATGTTTTGTCTCCATTAACGTGTTAGAGGAGTTCCTGGGAGGCCAGCATTTTAAACATGAAGCAGGCTGTCAGATCATGGCTCCAAACATGTGTTCTGTTTTTCGGAAATTTGACTTGAACACCCCTTGTAGTTAGTTCCTAGGCTGTAAACTGTATGCAGCGTATATACAGTACACTCCGTACATGTCTAAGGTGTTGCCATAGAAACAATAATTTATTATGAAGTCATGAATTCTATAGGTGACAATGTACAGTAGCATTTCAAAACATGCTTTACACTGACTTTTATTCATATAAAAGTTGAAATTGAGAATGTGATTATATATAAGCTGTACAAACAGATATTGCGCTGCAACTATCACACCCACTATCTGCCCTTTATACAGCATGGTGGATCATTTCTTAGGATCATATAATGTGATTCGCCACACCGGAAACCCAGCTCAGACAGGAGCAGCAGCCGTACGTTCGCTGAGATGCGTTTTTTCCTCGGTATATTAGTCAGCAGAAACGTGCAAACAGTTCTTATCTCTTAGCTTCTCTGCATGTTTGTCTAGTAACACAGTCAGCTACAAGCGCAGCCACCACAAGCTTTCTGCTTGTGTTTGTCCTACATCAAGAAACCACATTACTCCAGCTCACACAGCACACACACACACACACACACACACACACACACACACGCACGCACTCTCACACACACACACATACACACAGTGCAGCTTGCGAGCTCTCAGCCCTGTGGTTTTGGGGTAGACTCGGTGAGAGAGGAGAGACTGGCTCGTGGGCCTCAGGTTCCATTTCTGCAGTGCTGGAGTTTCCGTTAACGCATGGCCCGGGTGCGAGTTTCCGTCCCAGCGTGGTTGGCGTGATGTGGTGGATGGGGCGGATGGGGCACCAGTGACCCTGCGACCCACCTGCTAGCTCCTGTAGGTGGGACACCTACAGCCAAATGTACTAAACGACTCTTATTTAATCTTCTGGGACGTCAAGTGCTTGTGGGTGGAGCTTAACTGATAAGCCACGCCCACACCACCCCAAGACCCAAACTCAACTTCATGTGATGTTTGTTGTCGTTCTCTCTTTTGCTCTTTCTTTATCTCTTCACCCTGTCCTTCTTCTTCTTCTCGCTGTTCTCTCATACCTGCTCGATGTCATCTCGTATTGCTCTCCTTTTCTCTCTAATTTCTTTCTCTCTCTCTCTCCCTCTCACTCATTATCACTCCAAATATCTCTTATATTTCTGTCCTCCTTTTTGCGCATCCCCACTCTTTATGTACACTCTTTATGTAGTTTCTCACGTTTTTCTCACCTTCTCTCTCGCGCGCGTACACGCACTTTTTCATTCTTTCTCCAATTCTTGTTTTTTATATCGTGACACCGCTCTTCCCTTACTCCATCTTCGTTGTTATTCCTTCTCTCTCTCTCTCTCTCTCTCTCTCTCTCTAAGTCTTTATCATTCTTGACGTCTCTCTTATTTCTCTTCTCTTCGTGATTTCTCTCTTCTTTTTCTCTCCTTTTTTGTTTTTTCTGCTGTCTTTCTTTTATGGCTGTATATCTCTTTCATCTCTCTCTTGCTCATTCTTGTCTCACTAATTTTTGGTTGGTTTCTCACTTCGTCTCCCTTTCTCTAACTTTATCTTTTGCCACCGCTCTTCCCTTCAACTCTTCTTTCCATTCCATTCTGGTTTTCTCTCATTTGTTCTTCTTTTCTTCTATTTCTTATTACTTCTTTGTCTTATTTCCCCTATTTCTCTATCCACAGTCTCATTTTTCCTCTCTTCCACTTGTCTTTTATGGCTTCTTTCTCACTTTTCTCATTTTTCTTCTCTCTCTCTCTCTCTCTCTTTCCCGCTCGCTTTAGCTCTTGTTTTTCCTCGCATTGCCTCCTCTCTCTCTCACTTTTTCATTCTTTCTCCCATTCTCATTCTTCTCTTCTTTCGTTTACCTGTTTCTCTTTCGTTCTCTATTCTTCTTGAAGCCTCTTTTGTTTCTCTTCTCTTCACTGTTTCTCTTCTATTTCTCTCCTGAATCTCATTTAATTTTCTTTTTCTTTCTAATGGCTTGTTTTTTTTTACATCCCTCTCTCTCTTCATTTATACTTGTCCTTTTTGTCTTTTGACATGGCTTGTGTTTGTCCACCTTCTTCTCACCTTTCACTTATTCTTTCTCTCTCCAAATCTAATCATTCGTTTGATTTCTCTCGCTAGTTCCTCTAACACCTCTTCATCCCATCTCTTTTTTATTTTTTCTCATTCTTTCTTAATGATCTTTCTTTCTTGTCTTCTTTCACTTTTTTCTTCTCCGTTTTCCAGAATAACTCTCATTTTCTTTTTTCTCCTAAAAAATATATATAATAATAAATATGAGAGTGCATTTCTTCTTTTAATGTTCTCTCTTTTTCTCTCAGTCTTTTCCTCTGTTCTTTCTCAGTCTCCTTTTCATTTTCTTTCTTTACTCTTTCTTTGATGTTTTGTCGTCTTTCACTCCTCTTTAGTCTCTCACATTACTTTTCTAGCTGTTTATTTTTTTTAACATGTCTCTTGTTTCTCAGTTTTCTTCTTGCATCTCTCCTTCTCTTTCACTCTCTCTTTCATTTCCCGTTTCACTTTATCTTTCTCTCTTACATATTTCTTCTCTTTTTCTCTCACTCACTCATTATTTTTAATATCACCTCTTTCTCCATGGATTTATCCCATCTCCGGTCATTCTCACTTCTTCTTTCCATTTTGTCTCACTTTCTGTCTCTCTCTCTCTCTTTCTCTTTCTCTTTCTTTCCCTTTTTTCCTACCCCTAGGCTTCTTTCACTATCTTTTTTTTCTCAATTCCTTTTTCCATCTGTCTTTCTTCATCTGTCTCTTCTCTTATTTACGCTCCTTATTCTCACATTTATCTGCACTTTCTCTCACTTTTTCCTCATACTTTCTCAGTTTTTATTTCTTTTATTTCCAACCTTCTGTCAGTCTGTCACTCACTTTTACTGTCAATCCTGTGTGTGTGTGTGTGTGTGTGTGTGTGTGTGTGTGTGTGTGTGTGTGTGTGTGTGTAGGCCAGGAGCATGACTGTTAGCAGAGCAGCACACAAGGAAACATAAACAAATACACACACACACACACACACACACACACACACACACACACACATGCATGCTGAACACCTCACCATGTTGCCATGAAAATAAAAATGAAAAATAAACAGACGTCGTTCCTCAGGTTGTGTCTTTGATACGTGAGTGTGAGGAGCGGTGTGTGTGTGTGTGTGTGTGTGTGTGTGTGTATGTGTGTTTAATTTCATCTGTGTGTGGTGCAATTGAATGACCTCATTTTATTAAAAAGTTCGTTCAGTAATTAGTTTGCCATTGTTTACCTCGTTACCAGCTAATAATTACGCTGTGAGTAAAAAAAGAAGAACTGTTAATAAGCATCACATTTAGTTATATTAGGAATAGACCCGATATAAGAAGGCTACTACAGTGTGTGTGTGTGTGTGTGTGTGTGTATTATTTAAACAATTTGCATTAGTATGCATTAGTTTGGCTAAAGGTCATAATTTCCAATCTCCAACTAGGACAAAAAAAAAAAAAAAAATTCCGGATGGTTTCACCGCAGCGGCATTTCTCCAAACTTTTAAAGGTCCCATATTTGACTATTTCTTTAACAAGTTAACACAGGCCTCAGAGCTCCGCCAAAGTGTCCGGCATACTTTTTTTTTTTTTTCCGAACTCCTTCTGTTTCACTCCTTTTCCAAACACTCCATTTTGGTGTCTATGTAAATGAGCTACTGCTGAGCCACGCCCCTTCCGGGGGAACAGCAGGGGGAGGGGCTGTTCTTATATGATGTCACAAAAGTGAGGGAACATCTATTTGGCTTGTTTAAGGCCTGAGACAAAAAGAGAGGAAATTTTTGATTTTATAATAATATAATAGGTGAACGTTTTAAAGAAAATCGAGTTCTTCTTTCTCTCTCTTTCTTCCGCTATCTCTCGGTCTGTTCAGTGATTATACACTGCAATGTAGAACCAACAAGGTGTATGTGTATATATATATGTGTGTGTTTGTGTGTGTGTGTGTACGCCTCGTGTTGTGACAGTGAACTGACGTTTCTCGCGTGTCTCTCGCAGGGTGTGTGCGGTATGTCCGTGGATGAGCAGCCGGAGGGCCCGATGTACGTGTATGAGTCGACGGTGCACTGCTCCAACCTCCTGCTGGGCCTGAACGAGCAGCGCGAGCGCGGTCTGCTCTGCGATGTCACCGTGCAGGTGGAGGGCAAGCAGTTCCGTGCCCACCGTGCCGTGCTGGCAGCCTGCAGCGGGTACTTCCTGCAGGGCCTGGTGGCACACGGTGACAAAGAGCTCATCCTCACCATGCCCGATGAGGTACGACCGCACACACATACTGTACAGTGCACATATGCATAGGCCAAGTTTATTGGTAATTACTTAATTACCAAGGAATAAGGATGGTATGTGGATTGTGTCGCGATATTTTAACCAAACTGGATCGTTGTTTACGGGAAGATTTAATGTTGTTGCACAAAAGTACCTTGTACAGTACATACAACACTCTAATCCAGGAAACACATTTCGCTGGTGTTTCTGTGTCGCACGAGTCTGCAGAGAGCTCATTAACATGCATAGTTATCACACAAAAGACGTCTGTGTTGCTTTTCGTCGTGCTGCTAACAAGGAGGTGGGGAAGGAGAAAAAAATCCCTTAATAAGATTCCTCCTTTTCTGAACTCGAGATGCTAACGTTCGAGATGCGTTCGTCATCTTGCAGACGTAACCCCGGGGAGGCGGATCCCAGTGAAATATCCTTTCGGTTTCGGGCACCGCACTTTCTCTGACAACCAGGTGCGAGTGCGAACGATGCGGTGACACGTGATGGGCAGGCAGGAAGGTTCTAATGGAGACGAGCGGAGGAGATCTCGTCCTCACCTACAGCACAGAGTGAGATCTCGAGGTTTCAAGAATCAGAAAGACAAGAGCTTGTCAGCTTTAACCCTCTGTAGACTCGAGTTGAAAAGCGCAGCCAGGCGTTCTTCCGTTATCACCAAGTGTAGGAGATTCATGATTCATTAATGCTGAAAGCTCAGAGGTTCCTATGCGTGGAAAGTTTGAATCCCTGAGCTGCCGAGAAGACACCGTGGAGCAAGATTACTGTGTAGTTTCAAAACTGAATTAGCACATGTCTTCTGATAATCTAGGAAAGTAGTAATCAGTGAAGCGGAGTTACTGACTGGTACCACTCTTTCTTAGAATATTCCGTGATGCCAGAAAAAGAAAAACTCAATTCAGGTCGTCAGACTTCATTTTTTGCTGACCCTAGACCTGAGCGACAGAAGCAACCCCAAATCATAACAGTGTCTCCAGAGTCTTGTGCAGTGGACACTATGCATGATCGTGCACTTCATGCGTTTCCCTTCTTACTCTGACGCGCACATCACTCTGGGACAGGGTCAATCTGGGCTCATGACCTTTTTTCATCGCTCCAAAGTATGATCTTTATGCTCTCTAGCAAATGGCATCCTTTTTTCTGATTACTCTCACTAGATAAATGTAATTAATGTCATTAAACATAGCTCTGGTTTCCAAGTGATCCTCATTTTATCTGATCACATTTCTTCCATGACCGATCAGCACTATCCTTCCAGGTTTTAATAATGCTATAGACAGTCCTTAACCTAATTCCAGTCATTTCGGCGATATCCCTAGTTGTTTTCTTTGCTTTATGCAGGTCAGATTATTTGAATTTAATTAAAGTAATATGTTAGCAATAGGTGATAAATAAATACATGATATTGTATATTATAAAACCAGATTTATCAGCTGTCGGTTTCATTTTTTTTTAACATTAGAAAGGGGTCGCTTTGAATTCGAGTACAGCTTTTTATTTTATCCTATAATTTCTTGTGTTTGGAGTTTATGCTAGAAATTGTGGATGCTTTCTGTCCCTTTTTGGATCATGCACACAAACACACACGCTCCATTAAAAATGTATACGTTCAAAGATGTATGTATTGCACGCAGACTGGCAGAAAAGCCCAAGATCCACCGAAAGCTGGGGGAGAAATATTTACTGCGGATGAAATGCGAAACAAAAGACCAAATGCTCCCCTCCCCATCATCATGACCTACTGAGCTCTCTCTCTCTCGCTCTCTCTCTCGCTCTCTCTCTCGCTCTCTTTTTCTCTGAGATGACCTTGTTTATTGTTGAACGGAAGGGGCCGCATTGGACTGGTGACATCATCGGTGTTAGCCAGAGTGCGTTAGTGCAGAGACAGAGGGAGAGAGAGGGAGAGAGAGAGAGAGAGAGAGGGAGAGTAAGAGAGAGACGCTATTAACCAGCTCTTTGTTCGAGTCTCAGCAGAGGCCTGAATCTTCAACAAAAGAACATAAAGCCATCCATATGGATTTTCTTGGAATTTTCTGTGATGTTACACAGCCAGGTTCAACAAACAAGAGAGGCTGTTCAAGTCAAACCGGGACTTCTGCTACACTAATACATTTATCCCAGTGTCTCACTAGTGCTTGAACACCACCAAGGTGGAACAATTTCTCAGTACGCCGGAGCCATGATCGGACTGCCTGTCCGATCCATGTCTGAAACTCCGGCCTCCCAGGAACTCCTTTATATTTCCCTACAATTATGTAAATGTCTTGGAGTGAGGGCAGGACTATATAAGTGATGTGGCAGTAAACCTCAGCCGAGATCCTGTAATGTGCAAGTGAATGTGTTGGTGAATGATTGTGAGTTCAGTTCCCACAGACAGATGCATCACTTCTGCAAGTTATCCGTCGATTTTCAGGGATCGGGTGTTTTACTAGCTGAATGTTCGGCCGGGATCGTCATACTCAAGAGTCTCATCGGCGTACTGTGATTGAAGTCTTGTCCGTGAATTAATGCCTTTTACGAGAAAAACTCATCACAGGTCCTGGTTCGACTTGATCGCCCCCCATAAATCAATATTTCATATATAAACATGCTTATATTACTGTATAGCATGTTATATTTCAATCTTGTTGAAATAAACTGGTGATTATTCTGCATTCTGCATTCTGCATTCTGTTTAGTCAGAAAGTGTAGATTATTATCTTTTTTTTTTATAGCATCAGCAGCAATGACGGTAATAACAGCTGCATTATAATTAGAGATTGAGATTGATTGGGATCGGGGCGAACGATTCTCCAGTTTCAAAGCTCTGTAACAGTCAGATGTAAAGCTTTCCTGGTTTCCAGCATCTCTGTAACCTGACACGTCCCTTTTTTCTTTTTTTCTTTTGCCTTACCGTGTCCCAGAAACCATATAATGCACTGTTTGCAGCTGTTTTCCAGATGTTCTACAGCATTAAACATAACAATACATGGATTAAAGGAAAGTCTGACCAGCTTCTGTTTAGTAAATAAAACATTGGAATCATCGTGTGGTGTAAGAGCAATAAAACGCTTTAGGGTGTGCCGTGACGCGTACATATTCATGAGGCTTTTGCTCTTAGATAGAGAAAGATATAGCGAGAAAGATGTGTGTGCGCGCATGTGTGTGTTTGTGTGTGTGTGGTGTGCCGCAGTCGAAGCTTCTTGGCTAAGCTGTGTCATTATGATTCAGCAGTGTTTGGGGTGTGTGTGTGCGTGCGTGTGTGCGTGCGTGCGTGTGTGCGTGCGTGCGTGTGTGCGTGCGTGCGTGTGTGTGTGTGTGTGTGTGTATTTGTGGTGGTGGGAATGATTCAGCGCTGGAACTCGACATACAGACGGCCACATGGATTCCATCACCACTCAAACACGCACACACACACACACATACACTAGCGCGCACACACACACACACACACATACACACAAACACCATATTGTTTGGACAAAGGGTTTAGCGTTGAGCTCTTGTGTTACTGTAGTAAAAGAATGCGGCGTCTACACCCAAGCCTGAGTTTAACCTCAATAACCAAAAGGAAAAATTTGGCCACTTTTATATGTTTTTTATCTGAATGTAAATCATATTTGGCGAGGGGGTGAGGTTGTTTTTGGACGTCGGGATTTTCCTTCCTGTCAAAAAAGAGAACATTCTTCATCAATTTAAAAGAGTAAAACACGCGCCCGGTTGCGCCAACTTTACCCTGAATCAATTTGTATCTTCTGTAATTCTGCACCGCTAGTACAGCGAGCAAGTCTGCCTCTAGTTTAGAAACGTGCAGGTTTAATCTGCATCACAGGGTTGATCGGTATCTCGAACTGGCTTAGTATGAAGAGCTCCGAAATCTCGAAAGCTCGAAACACTTTCTTTCTCAGCACTTATATCGGTCATGGGTAAGAAAGAAGAGTGATGCATTAGTGAGGATTTAAATTATAATGTATTAAATTATAACTTATTTTATTTTATTTTTTTATGTTATGCATATAATACAGACAATGTGTGTGGCCAAAGAAGCTACTGTTTATGTAACATAGAAGTGACCGATCTTAAATTCCCTGAAAATTTCAAGTTGCTAACTTCAATCGTTTTGGAGGGATGATTCTATATGTGCCCCAAAAACAATAATTATTAATAATTATTTAAAATCAAATTATTCATATTTTTTGGAGTATTGATGCTTAATT
>JAOTRS010000025.1:3160342-3171777 GCA_028565755.1 Dinotopterus cunningtoni
TGTGTATACATTTTTTTGTCTGACTCTATATGTATGTATACGTATATATATATTTACCAAAAATCTCTATTTTAATGTTAAATATTTTATAGTTATTTACAGATCATTTTATAGTAGAAAGTAATTAAAAATGTGAATATTCAATTTTGAAAAATTGAACTAAACCCGAATTTCCAGGTTGAACAAGTTGAACAAGTTTACCCTCCCAGTGCACCTGCGCTTTAATAAAGCATTTATTTTGTCTCTCGACTCCTTAAAAACAACAGTACAGCTCTTTGATGGAACCCTTTTGCAATCATTTACCATTTTTTGTTTCGTCTGCAGCACTAAAAGTGAATAAACAGTAATAAAACATAAGAACGTCCAGGTGCTGAAAAGCCTGCAGTGTTTATTTACAGAGCGAGTTCAGTAGACGGATAAAGAACGAGTAAGAGACACGGGTGACTAGAGAAAAAAGGACTTGGGTGGGGGGGGAGCAAAAAGAGAGGGAGAAGGAGTCTTTCACACACACACACACACACACACACAGTAAGCAGCTGTGAGACAGGAAGGACGCGTTCCTTCGCTAAAACAAAAGCAGTGCCAGCGTGTTCCTCAGAGTGCGACCCCTCGTGAGGTCTCCGGAGACACCGAGGAAGTCCTTATTTTGGCAACGCCGAGGTCGTGACCTCTCTCCGTCTGTAGCGCCGCGGTAAATCTACAGTCTGGAGGGATTATTTATTACACTCTGATTTAATCCACACAGCCACCACCGGGGCAGTGTAACACTGTGTGTGTGTGTGTGTGTGCGTGTGTGTGCGTGTGTGTGCGTGTGTGTTGTGAACACTTCATTAAAAGGGAAATCACACTCCTGAGAGAATTGTAGCATGCGGTGCTGGAACATAAGACATGTTACCTGTTTGACCAGAACTGAGAATATTAGCCAATAAACAAATTTAAACATCAGCACCGCAGAGACCCTGATCTGGTTCCACGGTTGAGCCGGGTTTATTATTACCGTAAGTGTAACTTTAAATCCCCTGCTAATATATAAAATATGCGAATCTGAAGAACAAGTGACACTGAAGGCGGCTTTTAACTCTGAATTAGAATTTTTTTACATGGTATGTGGGCATCAGCGGCTCAGTGGTTGGTTTCTCACCTGCCATGCGGAAGACCTGGGTTCGATTCCCACCCGATGCCCAAACCCCAGCCACTGGATGCAGTGCCGGTCCGTTACCCAGATAAAATAAGAGGGAGGTTGCGTCAGGAAGGGCGTCCTGCATAAAACCTGTACCAAGTTGCCAACCTGTGGCAACCCCTTGACGGGAGCAGATTAACAAGATGTACTATAATGTACTACAGTTAATATATATCCATGACATACTATAGTATTAGCGTGGTTCCCAATATTTGCCGTGGTGTTCACCAAAATACAGTGGTATACACCATAGTACCACCACGGTACCCACTGAAGTGCGACAGCACCTTCCCTGGCACTCTAAGGTGGTAACGTCTGAAGTATCACAGTCATACTATCGTATTACCGTAGTGCATTATAGTACATACAATAGTAAAATTTCTTATTGTCCTTACAGCTTTTTTTTTTTTTTTTGCAGAGTTAAAATCCACCTTAAGTTTCACTTGTTCTTCAGATTTTATATTAGAAGGGTATTCGATTACTTACTGTAAGGTAATAATCATCTTGGATCAACCATGAAACCAGATCAGGACCCCGATCCTAATCAGTGGTGTTATTAATCACCGGCGTTGGTGAATACTCAGGTCTGATTGGTCAGATCTTATCCTATATACAGGGTCAAGAAAGGCCTGAAGCCTATCCCAGGGGACTCGGGGCACACAGCGGGGTATAGCCGGGCTGGCGTGCCAATCTATCGCAGGGCACAAACACTCACTTATACATTACGGGCAAACTGGGAACGGGAGGAAACTGAAATACCTGAAGGAAATTCACCAAGCACGGCGAGATCATGCAAACTCCACGCACACAGACCCCGAGGCGGGAATCGAACCCGGACCCTGGAGGTGCAAGGCAACAGTGCTAACCACTACACCACTGAGAACAACATTTATTGTAAGCCTGTAAGCCTATCAGCTTCCAGTATTTAAATTTTGAGGAGGGGTCATCATATGATTTGTAAATCAGTAGCCTGGGAATTGATCCAGATTTGGTATTGGATTCATCCTGATCTCATAATAAAGAGGTCAGTGTGATCAGATAACATTGTATGAAAAAGTCTAAATGCTAACTGAGCCTCAACTCAACTCAATTTAAAACTTTATACCATTCTATCCATTCTTTATCTATCCTGTTTGTCGTGTGTAGGGTCTCACGGGTGCGGAGCCTAGCCGAGGGTGATGGGGCACAAGGCGGTGGACATCCTGGATGGAATCATAAAGCGCACACAGTCACAACACTATAGGCAATTTGGAAACGTCAGTAAACATACATCGCATGTCGAAAAATGGAAATCCCAGCAACATCCAAACTCCAAATGGAGGTGTAAGGCAACACTGAGCCATTGTATATATTTTCTTTTCCATATTAATCCCAACTGTTAGGAAGTTTCCTGATGAAGGAAGTGCCATGATTTCTTAATCTAACTGTTATAATAAAATAAAAAAGTGCATAATTCAATAAGAAGAAAAATGGTGTTTACATCCATACAGCATTTCACTTGCAGTATCGATTAGTTATAGTCAGTTTGCTATAACTATTGACGGCGGTACCAGAGCTGTAAGCTAAATGGATGTTGCTCTTATCTTATACGATAGACGTAAAACTCTTATGAGACTAAAATAAAATGTCGACTCGATATAATTCATATGCAGTTTCATATTGATTCCAGTAAACGCTGCTCGCTTCCAATAATACCTGTACAGTATAATTAATGCAGTACACTTCTCAACATTTTGGGATGAATTTTGTGATATTGTGGCGTCGACTCGTGTCCAGTTCGTCTTTAAAGCGGATTCGGAAACGAGACTTCCTTATTGTGTCTGGATTTGAAGTCTAGTCAGGTTAGTCAGCAGATTTCATGTCTCAGACATCTCTCAGTTTGTGTGTATGTGTGTGAGTGTGTGTGTATGCGCGCACATTTAACATCATTGTCATGCGTGGTGCTTCGGACTCGTTAGTATTCATGACATGCAGGAATTCGCCCGAGCGCATTTGCATCTATTAGACGTCTCTGCTATAGAGGGTTGAAAGGGTGATGTAGGAGAATGGAGGAGTGCACGGGTAGCAAGGGTAAAAGTATGTAGAGTGCCCGGGAGGGGCGAGATGATTGTGAGCGATTTCTGTGTGTGTGTGTGTGTGTGTGTGTGTGTGAGAGAGACCTAAGGGTCGAATGCGTTCCATGACCGGAGTGGGATTCCTGCTTGTTTTGTTTTTTGTGTGAGATCATTTTAGATTATTTCCTACTATGATTTGACCACTTAGGGGGGAAAAAAAAAGACAGAGTGATGACAGACCAAGAGAGAGAAGAAGAGAGAGTAAGCAGGTCTAGATTAGAATAAATGACCCAAATCTGTCACACTGATGTATGGGGGTCTTTGTGTACGTATAGTACTCGCTGTTTAAAGAGAACGCCGCTTCATATGTCAAAGTCCTTCTGTTAATGAGCCTCGCTTCCTTAATTTCCCCCACTTTCCTTCAGTAATCGTCTTTCATTTCCTCATTCTCTCCATCTCTCTCTCTCCCCCATAGCGATCTGTGGCTGCCTTTGTCTCTCTCGTGTCTCTCAATCCTTCTTTCCTCTTTTATCCCTTCTCTAGACCTTCGTTCCGCATCTCTTATCTGAGTCGGTGCATCTGGAGAGGAAAGGTGGAATGTGTGTGTGTGTGTGTGTGTGTGTATATATATATATATATATGTTTCATAGTGTGTGTGTGTGTCACAGATGGTGCAGGCTCCGTAGTGATGTGCTGATGTGGGCTGCAGCTGCTGATGTCAGCTGAAAGCAGATCCAGCATGCGCTCAGCACTTCTGCTCACCGACAAAGAGAGATCGGATAAAATATATTTTTTTTAAAAAAAGACAGATAAAAAAAAAGAAAGAGAGAGACATGGACTTTAAATGAATTTGAATTTATCTAGATTTTTCCATCTCCATTTCCATCCTTGTTTTTCTAGCACCGTCGCATGGTGATGTGCATCCAGCCGGAGGCTCTTCCCTGCCCCCTTTCTACACTCATGCATGCACACACACACACACACACTTCCATCCCCCACCAGAGATTACGAGTCAGCAGCTTCCTCTCAACAATGACTGATCACTCCTGCTGCTTTCTCCCTGTCTGCATCTCTCTCTCTCTCTCTCTCTCTCTCTCTCTGTCCCTCTGCCAGCTCCTACAGTTACCTACCAGAAGCCAGACAGCCCTGCCCGTCTCGCTGCTCTTTATTGCCCATGATATGTGCTTAAGCCTTATAATTGTCATGTACATCGGAAAATCCTCCGGCACGCCGCCGCCGCCGCGCTGCGATCTCTAATTTCAGGAGTGAATTTACAAACAGGACTGAATGTACTATTAAAGTCCTTCCATAATGACATCATCCCAACCCACTCTGTTCCCTCCCTCAGACACCCACCCACACACACACACACACACACATATTTCTTCCACTCCACTGTTGGTATCCAGCTTCGCATCACAGATCTGCTTTTGAAAACAAGTCTGTCTTCATCAGATAACATCGCACACACATGTGCAAGGCGTAGAACACGTGTGTTAAATGGAATCACGTGGAGATGTTCAAGATTCAAGATAACAGTGTTGGAAAGTATGTTATCGATGCGAGCACTTGTAGTATTACAGCGAGGTAGTTAGTTAAGGGATTGAACGCGTTTGAAACAAGTTAGTTCTTGTTACCGCTTATGTTATAGCAGCGATAAATGTTCTTAAATAAAATCTAGACAGAAAAAGGCGGCTCCGTGGTTAGCAGTGTCGCCTTGCACCTACAGGGTCCGGGTTTGGTTCCCTCCTCGGGGTCTGTGTGCATGGAGTTTGCATGTTCTCCCCGTGCTTGGTTGGGTTTCCTTCGGGTACTTCGGTTTTCTCCCGCTGTCCAAAAACATGCAGCTTAGGCTAAATGCCGTTCCTAAAGTATCCGTAGAGTGTGAATGTGTGTGCCCTGTGATGGATTAACACACTGTCCAAGGTGTACCTCTGCCCGATGCCCCAGATCTCCTGAGATAGACCCTGTATACAAGATAAAGCGGTATAGACGATGGGATCTAAACAGAAGAAAAACGTTTAACTCTTGCAAAACAGTGATAGCTGAGACTCCCGATGTAAGTATTAAAGACGTTTTAATACAGGAAAGTTAATCTCAGCATTAGAGCCGTGCAACTGAATCCATGATGCCATTGTTGGTCGATTCGATTCATTGGTTCGAAATCAATTCACATTGTCTAAATTAAATAAGTGAACTTACTACCGTTAAATTGTGTAAACCTGATGACGATTTTGCAGAAAAGACAACCCGCTTGCATGTTGCGCAAAATACCCGCAAAACTCCACACACCTTTTATGGGCGGTCGGTGCAATTACCGCCACCTATTGGACTGGAGTGTGACGCACAAGATCTGCAGGAATAAAAAAGATTATCGTTTTCTATGAGTTTTAGAAATCAAAAAATATAATAATTTCATTTTAGTAGTTTTTAATACTTCAAGATCTGTATGAAATATAGCTGCTTGAAACTAATTGGGCGATAAATTTTGTGCTATCGAATCAAATTAAAAATCGCAATAAATGAAAATCAACTAGATTCACAGCTCTACTTACCATGTTATACACTTTTCCTTCTTAATTATCAACTTATTAATCAATAATTATATATTGATTATATTTATATATAATAATTATATATTGAATAATCTATAATTATAATTAAGTGACAGCAGTAGCACAGAGGGTTAATGCAGTTACTGAGTTACTGAGTTACTGATCGAAGATCAGCCGTTCAAGCCCCGCCTCCACCAGGTTGCCATTGTTGGGCCCTTAAGCAAGGCCCTTAATCCTGTCTGGACTCTGTCCATGGTCCGGGTTCCATTCCCGTCGCTGTGTGCATGGAGTTTGCATGTTCTCCCCATGTTGGTAGGTTTCCTCAGGGTAATCCGGTTTCATTTCAAAGTCCAAAAACATGCAGATTTGGCTAATGGGCGTTCCCAAATTGCCCGTAGTGTGTAAATGAGTGTGTCCCCTGCGATGGATTGGCATCCAGTCCAGCGAGTACCCAACCTCATGAACAAGTCCTCCTAGGAGAGGCTCCAGGCGCCCCGTGACCCTGTACAAGGGATAAAGCACTATAGATGACGAGTGAGTGAGTTTGTGATCGCAATCACAATATGTGTCAAAATAATAATAATGTGATTTTTTTTTTATTAACTTTTTATCCAACCCTAAATGAGGTGTGTTGCCAATTTTCACTTTCCAATTTTAAGGCTGTACATTAGTGCTATTTCTTATAGAGGAGTATAAAAGGTATAAGCTCCATAACTGGTAGCAGGTGTCGGTTTTACTTAATATTTAGTCACTACTATGAATTAATTAGTAACAAAAGCCAAACTGCTATAAAAGTCATGTAGATATAGTAAGGAATTTATGGTCTGACCGATATTAAACGACCTAAAAGGTTTATTTGGGCTTTTCTTTCTGGGCATTTCTGAGCAGAATTTGTTTCTTATAGCATCCCCACAGCATCTGGTTTGCCCCGAGTGTGTGTCCTGTCCTGGTGTAAGTCATGTTTAGACACATATCTCTGCAAATGATTCACCAGGTTCAGGCATTCTCTTCGGCCTACATCTGGCCTTGTACTCCATCCAAATTTGCATCTTTTTCCACATGGAAAAATTCACACAAGGCAACCGGTGCAGTTCATGGGGCCTAATCTTTCCAGATTCAGGCTCTTGAGGACAACCTCTTCATCCAGAGTATGCTTGTAGTGTTCAGGGAGCTTTCCCATGCACCGCTATCTGTGCAAACAATAGATCTAAACAGTGAATGAAGACAGCTTTCTCCAGCACTATTCGGAACAAAGTGTTTCTCCAGTGCTCTTGAGAGTCTGCACCGAGATAAGTCACGTTGCCAGATTTTATGTCACCCCGGCAGAAAAAAAGGACCGCTTTGTACATGGAAACAATACTGGCCCAGATCAAAGTTGAGTCATTGCAATACTCTGTGGAGTAGAGAACACCTAGTAGTGTGTGTGTGTGGCTCACAGGAATAACCCTTGGGCCAAAACATGACTCACAACTCAGGCAGCCAGAACCAATGTCAACTTTATTGTCATATAAATTGTACACATTTTTAAGTTTTAGTATAATTCAGTTTACTTATTTTATAAATTGTTCCCGATGTTATGGTGTTACACGAGATGTGGACGAGTAAATTTAATTACAAGAATCAATAATTTACCTTTTAAAGGAGCAACAGGAAGGAAAAAAGTGGAGAGCAAAATCCAGAGACAAAGGGACAACTGCTTTTGTGAAGCCTGAGTCTTAACCCAGCTTCTCATTAGTTCTATACATAGACAGGTACATTGTACTGTAAGGCAGCAGACTCCGCTATTTACACTGGTTCAAAGGTGTAGGCTTCAATCTCTGTCCTTTCCTCCCTTCTGTTTATCCATCTTTCATGCCCAATGCATTTGGGCTGACAGTGCCCAGACAGTCCCATATGGTCCTGTGCTCCTTGCACTGTCATACCACCAAGTCTAGGCAGGGGGCACCATCTGTTCAGCCAGTCTGAGGATGAAAAAGGCCAGCGCAGGACAGAAAATAGTCAGTCTGGGACAAGAGGTGGAATTTGGTTTATTGTTACCTGCTGGTCTGATGCTGCTATTTTTGGCCGTTTTTTTATACTGTAGAACATTCAGTGCTGACCCAACGTAAGATGACATTTTTGGTTATGGTCATTAGAGTTGTCAGTTTGCCTCGGCACACTCCAAGTGCCTAGAACAATGGCATTGCTGATGGTATCGTTAACATTTTCCACTGTGTTTTGTGTGTATGTGTGCAGGTCACTGCCAGGGGCTTTGCTCCATTGTTGCAGTTTGCCTACACAGCCAAGTTGCTGCTCAGCCGTGACAACATCCAGGAAGTGATACGCTGTGCCGACTTCCTGCGCATGCACAACCTGGAGGACTCCTGTTTCCGTTTCCTGGAGGCACAGCTGCGGAGTGAGGAAGATGGGGAACTGCCCTGCCCAAAGGTGGCACCAGAGAGCAACCATTCAGAAGATGAGAACATGCAAGCTGAGGCATCGGCCATGACAACGAATGCACCAGCAACTTGGGCCGCTTCTCCACGCTCTCGCCGCCATCCAGATGCCCTCAATGCTTTGCGGCGGCCAGGCCACGAGCGTCTGGTACCCAACGCTGACTTCCCAGATGGCCAGTTGGACTCAGATCAGCAGGTCTCCTCGGATTTGCCACGATGCCCCAAATACAGGAAGTACCAGCAGGCTTGTAGTAAGCACAACACCAACGAGAGCTCCTCAGATACCAGTAGTACCTCAGGTTTCCCAAGCACATTGCTCAGCGGGCCAGCTGTGACTCACATCAAGCAGGAGCCGCAGGAGGGCGAGGACGAGCCCATCACACTGGGTCTGTCAGGCGATGAGGATGACGGCAGGGACAAGGACAATGGCACGACCGACATGGAGTTGGATGGTAATGGACTGCATGGTCTCTTGAAGCGTGGCATCTCGGACTTATCCAACACTTCCCAGCAGCTTAACGCCAGCAGACTGGCCTGTGCCCAGGTCAAAGAAAGCACTCAGGGAGAGCACAAAAAGGACTACCGGCCTTCACAGGTGCCTGTGGCCTTCCCCAAAGATGCTGACAACTTCTCCACGGGACTGTCTCTGAGGCCGGCATCATGTGATGGTGTGTGTAAACAGGAAGGAGAGATAGACCGGCGCAGTGTCATCTTTTCATCAGGAGCCTGTGAGCAGCTGCCCACACCTGCCCATTCCTATCCAGGCAGCAACTCCCATGACAAGGAGCTGGCTGACCACCTACCCAAAGGACTGTGCTTTGGTGGCAGTCAGTCGCTGCCGAGCTCACAATGTTTTTCTTCCGGTGCTGCTTCCAGCGAAGTGCCGACACTCCTCTGCCGCCAAAGGCCCAACACCAGCTGCCCTGTGCCCATAAAGGTGTGCCCACGATCACCGCCCTCCGAGACACGCACCCGCACCTCCAGCTCCTGCTCGTCGTATTCCTATGCCGAGGATGGCAGCGGTGGCTCTCCCTGCAGCCTGCCACAGTTCGAGTTCTCCTCATCACCCTGCTCCAACATGACTCGTTGCATGCCAACTGACCCTCCAGGACTGGGCTCTGGTACTGACGGGCTGTTCGGCCCAGCAAGGCCAAAAATCAAATGCGAGCAGGCGTACGGAACCAACTCAAGCGACGAGTCTGGATCCTTTTCTGAAGGAGACAGCGAGTCCTGCCATGTTCAGGAGCAAGGAACAGAAGTAAGTGATCTGTCTACTACTGATTTAATCTCCCAGGCAGACTGTGGGAGCAGCAAGCGGCTCGCTGCTTAGATTATGGTTTTGCAAAGGTCACTGTTGTTCTGTTTATCATTTCTGTTTCCCTCCTGCTGAGCAGATGATTTACCAATGTCCAGCGCAGTAATTTACGATGTGGCAATGAACACAACAATGATAAGTGTGTCTGTAAGAGATCCTGGTGAAGACGTGATTTACAGTGGTATTGTGAGCGCCTAGATATTTATCTGCAGTCTGTGAGGCAGGTCATGTGCGCTGTAAAAGCCTGACCATGTGATGGAGTCAAGCGTAGGCTGAATGAAGCTCCTCGCGAGTTAGAAACTAGTAGGAGGACGGCTTCTCAACAAGTGCTCCGATTGGTCGAGGCGCCATCTTTTATCCTGAGAGCCTGGGTATGTCGGATAGAAGATAGATTGTGATATTTTTCATAGCTTGTTACTGAAAGGTCTTAAATTAGCGTATCTTTTGTCCATACACTCATACACCAGTCTCACCATTAATCTGGAGATTATAGGATTGTTCATGTGTATATGTGTGTGTTATGGATATGTGGGTAGCACCATTGTTTCTTTTGGGACTTGTCAAACATGGCATTGCCATTTTGCATGGTCCCTAGTTCAATCCTGAGCTCATGTTAATATCTGCGTGGAGGTTCTCCAGGTGGTTTAATTATGCACAATCACGTCTAATTGAACGAAAGTGTGAATGCATGCGTGGGTGTGACAAAAATACCCCCACAAGGATGCGAAAACGTTTCAGATTAAAACATGTGTCGGTTCACGGCTGCAGGTTTTATTTTAAAACTAATGTATGCTTAGTTTTTGTGTGTAATATACCGATAATTAGGTCCTCCTAAGTCTATGTGTGTGTTGTGGTATATTAAACATGCCATGTTTTTTTTTTTCCCTGACTGATGCCAATCACACACACAGCTGACTCACTATAAATGATAATAGTGGTGCTTGCTAGTATTAGTGAGGATGACAGCAGCAGCTTCTCTCTCTCTCTCTCTCTCTCTCTCTCTCTCTTTCTCTCCTTCTGTTTTACTTTCTTTCTCTCCTCCTGCTCTCTATTTTTGTCTCTCCCTCTCCCTCCTTTTTTTCTCTCTCACTCGCTTTGCTGACACAGATGGATGACAAACCAATCCTCTCATTTTGCAGTAATCCACCTGACCAGACACACGCACACACTAGCTCAACCCTGTTAAGACCTCTAACACACACACACACACACACACACACATCCATCCATCCACACACACTCATCATCTAAGTCATATAGTTACTTTTCATTTATTTATCAGTTCATCTAAATTCTCTCATTGTGCCTTGCTGAAGAACAGACGCTTCGGGTCAGGATTAAACCTGATCGATCAAAGTGTTACGCAGACGATTGATTATAGAAACGAGACACAAGACCAGATGAGTCTGTTCTGTTAAGGAAAGGATGAATTCCTGCAGTCTGAATGGAGAGGGGTTTGTGAATAAGAGATGGAGGAAAAAAAAAAGGAGAAAGAAAGAGAGAGAGAGCGAGCTTTCACATAATCGGACCTCGTGTAATCGTACGCGTAGCAGGGGGCTGGGCGGAAAAGCAGCTGGCACGTTGCCACGGCAACGAGCGCCCGTTAGAAATGAGGCAGCTCGTTTTTTGTCAGGGTGACTCACACACTCACACACACACACACACTGGGGTGATGACCAGAGCAATAGTGCATTAACACCACTGAAGGAGGAGACGTGAACCTGGAAGTAATGTGTAGGTATTAGGCTTCGTATTTTTGTACCAGTTGTATCTATCTATCTATCTATCTATCTATCTATCTATCTACACACACAGAGTCAGACAAAAAAATGTATACACATTTCAGGGAAAGAAAAACTTATATCAATCATTTAATACTACATTTATTGATATATG
>JAOTRS010000025.1:3182342-3193213 GCA_028565755.1 Dinotopterus cunningtoni
TATAGCGCTTTTAACGATTGTCATTGTCGCAAGGCAGCTTTATTTAAGTTTATATGAACTATTTCTGTGTAGAAACTGACAAACTTGCACATTTTTATTGGATCTGAATTACATGATTTACATGTATTTATACTAAATGGTTAAAAAAATTAAGAAATGTTTAGAAGTGAGTAGTTTTTCAAGATATGCGACTCTAATGTAGATATCTCTTTCATTTATCAGCCCCAAATATATTCTCTTATAATTAGCTTATACGTTTAAAAAAAAAAAAAAAAAAAACTTTTAATATGCTCCATGGTGGTAGTGGCGTTCAAAGTCCACTATGCCAAAATATTTTTTTATCTTTTTTGCTTTCGCTCTTGTCTTGATAAATTGGCCACATGCATACAGTGGTGGGCAAAGTAAAAGTCCTGGAGTAAAAGTCAAAGTCATCCATATAAATGTGTACAAAAGTACACTGCTTAAAATTTTTTTAAATACTAAGCTTGGTGTACAACATGAGCAGGTGGCGATATTCCCACTTTAAATGCTACGGACTGCTGTTGTTACGTAACGCATTAATGTAGTGAAGCGGAAAGTACAGATATTTTATGTAGCATGTAGTGGAGGAAAAGTTAAACTTATCTTGAAGCTGTAAGCATCAAGATCTCCAGATGCATTCTACTATGTACGCGGGTGTGGAAGGTAACTAAGTACATTCACTTTGTCACTTCGCTACTGTACTGATGTTTGTATATGCAATTTATTCAAGTAGTTTCATTAGTGGATATGTTTAACTTTTACTCCGCTACATCCTACAGCAAATATCTGTACTTTCTGCTTCACTACATTAATGTGTTACATAACAGAAGCGATAGGTCTATTTGTTTACTAAACTAAAGACTTTAATCAATATTAAGCGCTGAGCAGCGAGCTCCTGGGTGTACAAAAAATAGGTAATTTAAAAATCTCATTGCGCAGGTCACAGAAACACAGTTTGACGTGAAAAATAGTAAGAAAAATGTTGACCTAGAGTTATTGCATTGCCTGCATTACAATGCTGTTTTTAACACGTCCTTGGATTTGTGGGACGAGAAAAAAAAACAAATGATCCAGGGTTTTTTTCTGCAGTATATCAGATATGAAGCTTGAAGCTTATTAGCACAGAGGTGTCAATGTTTAGAGTTTAACATGAATCAGAATTAGCCTGGGAAAAAAAAAAGAGGGGTCATGTTTTGTTTCCACGTTTAAAATTGATCGGCTAGGATTTTCATGTTAGCATCGTTTGACACTTGTGTGTGACATGTTTACAGCGTTTATTCATTAATCTTTGAAATCGAAATTTTGAAGAATATCCTACAATTCTAACCTGAACGAGTGAAATTTCGAATTTTTTTGCGACAAACTTAAATTGGGATTGCAGGGTTTCATGACCTGTACTGAAGGTTCTGCTCTGACACGCGCACGTGATTAGCTGAAGAGTTCACTCAGGTGTGCTGTTCAAACTTTCAAATGTCCACGACTAGTGTTTGAAATCTCTGCTGTTTTTCCTTATTAACTAGTACTATAGTTAAGATGTTACAGTAGGTAGAAAGTCAGTATGCTAGCTGACTTAACAACAGGACCCTGATGCTGATGCGTCGCGGCTTCCCAGGCACGGCGGCGTGTTTAAAAACAGTATTGCAACGCAGGAATTGTGTATCTCGTAGGTCTCTTGGGCAGCACTTGAATGCATAGCATATTTCTGGATTGTGTGTAAACGAATCTTCGCTTTGCCTTAAGAGCCGAGGGTCACTCCGGGTCTGAGGGATCGGCATTCTGACACAGGCACCGGAGCTTCCACGCCTCAACCATAATTACGTCTGTACAGGCTTAACGGATTTGTCTCTGCTTTTCATACATGTCTGGCAGCATTGTGTCTTCACAAGCCTGTTTTTTTTTTTTTTTTAACATCAACCTCACAAATCCAATAAGCTCATCGGGTTTCATCTCTATTGTCTTTCACATGCACGCCGATCAGCTTTGGTTTGTCTCGTCAAGGCTGGATCGGAAAAACAGTGTCACATTTTGCTCTTGTATCTTGTCTCAGGGTGCGTGCCAATGACTTTTTGTTTTTTATTTCTACACTTGCTTTTTTCCAATAAACGGTAATTTCATGCTTGGAAAAGAATTGTCTTCTGATGAAAAAGCTAATGGGTCGTAAATCTCTTGTTGTTGTTGTTGTTGGGATTTTTTTCTCATTTCTTATAGTTTCTAAGCTAATAATTGACAAATCAAAAATTGATTTGCACAAAATTTTGGATAAAAAATTGAGGGCTGCGGATTCCCAAAAAAAGTTCCGTTGTTGAACTTTAAAATTTGTCTACTAAGCTTTTAATCTGCAGTTAATAAACTATGGCAATGCAATGTTTGTTTGTTTTTTGCATTAGTATGTAAAAGCTATAAAGGAAGTACAAACTAAGCTTTTGTTTTAATGTTGCTAGGGTTTTCATTTTTGGTTTGTTCTGTGCTGCTTCTTTGAAACATTGACACTGGCTCTCCAAAGCTTTCCTCATCAGCGAAAACGAAGAAGGAAGAAAAAAAAAACGAACGTTTGCCTTTTTATCCGCAATCCGCTCGACTTTATACGTGTTCGTTTATACGTGAAACGAGGCTGAGCTCATTCGAGGAAAAGTAGAAACAGCAAAAATGTTTACAAAGACAAGGTGACACGTTTTTTTACGAGTCAAATCAAACTTGCCATGTATATAGTAATTGTGAGTTGTTTCGATTGGATAGCTAGGTTTTAGTATTTGTTTTAAACATTTTTGTATGTTTTTAACCAAAAAAAAAAAACAAATGTCCTTTGATATAACTATGCGTACTTCTTCGAGCCTTTTTTTTTTTTTTTTTTTTTTTACTCGTCTGGGATGTTTCAAAGTAAGACGAATAGAAGTGCACCTCCGACTTTTTTGCCTTAGAACTTGCAGAGGCCATAGTTCACCTTTGACGTGAAAACGTGTGTATGCAGGGGTCTCCGGGCCCCCCCCATCTCTCGACTAGCAGAGCGGACTCTCTCTCTCTCACTCTTATCTACCTGTGAAATCCTTCATACCTCTCATAACTGGTCAACGACTGTATCAGCAAACCACATCAGGTGTTTTTCTACATGCTTTTTACACAGATTATTGTATTAGTAGATTTCGGTGCATCTTTTTTTTTTCCTAACGTAATAGCTCTTGGGCTTGTAGTTTTGTTTGTTCTTCTTTTCTTCTTTGTTTTTCCCCCCATCCCTTGCTTGCTCTCTATCTCCCGTTTTTTCTAGTTGACTGTTTTGTGTTAATATTGTCGAATTTGGGAATAGCTGTTATAGAGTTTTTACCTTTTTTTTCCATTTCTAAATGCTACATGAACCTAATGAATTTTAATGACGTAACCATTGTAAATACGGTATTGTGCAGAACTCATTTTCATGCATTTCAATTGCTAGTGTTATATAAAATGACAAATTTTTTGTCAAGACACCATTTCTGTTTATGAAATAAAGAAACTTATCATGTTTCTGTCTTTCCCTTTTCATATCCATATAAAATATTGACAGCAAAATACTTTATTTATACAGTGATGTTGCAGTATGTATTTGTACACTGATCAGCCATGACTTTAGAACCATTTGGGTTCCCCTTGTCCCCATGGGGTGTGGCTCTGCAAGGATTTTTGGGGTGTTCCCTGGTGTTTTGCACCATGACGTTGACGCAGATCCTTAAGAGCTGTGGGTTGCGACTTATCTACCTGGCGTATCCCATTGGTAATCAATCAGATTGGGATCTGAGGAGTTTGAGGAGCCCAAGGCTGCTGACCCGTGTGTGACCAGCTGTGGTGCATTGGTCATAATGGAAAGGCAGCAGTTAAACTCCCAGTGCACCAAAGCTGGCCACACATGGAACATTGACTTTTTTCACCAATTTGTGTTGCACCAACTTGGATCTTCTGTGGGATCGGACTGAACAGGCTTTCGGTCCCCATGGGTGCCCATGATCCTGTCACTAGTTTGCTGGTGTATAATTGGTAATTTGTGATATTCAGTTTACCTGGCGATGGTCATAATGTTATGGCTGATCAGTGTATATCTCAAGCATTGTAATGTGGTATTAAATATATACAGACAGTGACATCATTAAAACTACTGAAATAACGAAGGATCTGCCTAAAAAGACAGGAAACTTCATCGTGGTTAAACCTATCTTGAAGCTGTAAGCATCAAGATCTCCAGATGCATTCTACCATGTACGCAGATACGGAAGGTAACTAAGTACATTCACTTTGTCACTTCGCTACTGTACTGATGTTTGTATTTGCTATTTACTTGAGTAGTTTTATTAGAGGATATGTTTAACTTTTACTCCCCTACATCCTACAGCAAATATATGTACTTTCTGCTTCACTACATTAATGCGTTACATAACAGAAGCGATAGGTCTATTTGTTCAGTAAACTAAAGACTTTAATCACTATTAAGCGAAAGGTTCACAGAAAGGTCATGTTTTGTTTCCACATTTAAAATTGATCGGTTAGCGTTGCTAGGATTTTCATGTTAGCAGTGTTTAACATCTGTGTGTGACATGTTTACAGCCTTTAGTACTGCATCCTAGAATTCAAAATTTTGAAAGAATAACCTACAATTCCAACCTGAACGAGTGAAATTCAGAAGTCAGTGAGTATGGGTGAGCCTTGGGTGCCCATGATCCTGTCACCAGTTTGCTGGTGTATAATTGGTAATCCAAGGTATTCAGTTTACCTGGCTGTAGTCATAACATTATGGCTGATCAGTGAATCTCAAGCATTAAAATACATATTTTGTAATGCGGTATTAAATATACACAGACAGTGACATCATTAAAACTATTGACATAACGTAGGATCTGCCTAAAAAGAACTTCATTGTGGTTAATCAGGTTAATGTTAATGGTATAGTTATGAAAGTTTGAGTACTAAACATAGCTTTTACAAGAATCATTTTATGACATTACCAATTATAGTTTAATATTACAATACCATTCTGACTGGGCAGATTAGTGCACTTACTTTAACTGATATGTTACTGTTTCTATAACAACAACTTCCACACGGGACGATGTATTGTGGACTATTGTGGGCATTTATGGAAGGAGTCTCCAGTGTCAGCACTGTCAGACTTCTGTTTTTTTTTTTCCACACAAAATAAGTTTTCAGGATGGAGATGTTCGCCTTTTAGTTGAGGGAACACATGTTTATAACATTTATAACACAAGTCATAAAACTAACTGATCTGGCCAATGTTTCAACTAAATTTTACATAACTACAGATTACATGTTATCCTGTACAAAATACTCTGTGGTATAAGAAGGAACAAACCTTGTCACAGACATACCTGAATTTGCAGCATCTTCAGCAGACTGCAATAATAGGCATGCGTTTGAACATATATACCGATGTACAATGGGTGTTCAAGTCAAACCGGGACTTCGCATCTCATTAACAGAATCAAATCCGAGTGCATCCTGTTGGTCCTGCTGGTAAGTAACACGTGTCTCCTGTTACCGCATGGTATCATGTCGCACAAATTACGTGATGAAATTTCTCATTAATGAAAGAGTAAAACCAATTCACATATACAGAAGACTTCGAGCACAGTACAGTGATGAGACTCACAGTAGAACATTTCAATGGTGCTAACATTTTAAAGAAGGTCTGTGGATGACGATCCCAGCCGAGAGCCCACTGCAGTCATTTTCATGAACGTTTATCTAGTCAAACACCTGATCCTTGAAAATCAACAGATAACGTGTCGCCTACTTGCAGAAGAGACACATCTGTCTGTGGGAACTGTACACAAAATCGTTCACCAGCACCACTTGCACATTACAGGAACTCAGGAGCTAGGAGTTATTGCTACATTCACCATACAGTCCTGACCTCACTCCAAGCCATTTCCACATGTTTGGGACATTAAGGAGTTCCTGGGAGGCCAGAGTTTCGGATGTGTGTACTGAGAAGTACAGTATACTGAAAAAACTTACGTATCTACCTTGATGGTGTCCAAGCACTTGTGAATCGCTGGGATAAGTGCATTAGTGTAGCAGGGGATTATATAGTGAAATAAAAGTAGTTTTTTCATTTTATAAATGTTTTTTGTTATTGTGCAGGATCCAAACTCCTAGTTCGACTTGAACGCCTCTCATATGTTCACGAGGCTCGTGTTTCCCAGATATCAATCAACACTGTTGTCCAGACGACAGTTATTGATGACTGGAGCTAATTCAGAATGTTACATGGTTGTCCCAAAAACCTTACAACAGGTCAACAACTTGCAGTCCGATGTTTTATACAATGCTAAGTGCACACATTGGTGCAAAATGGCATTTAGATTGGGAGTTAGTATTGGTCAGTTTAAAACATGACCAGTGTGTTGTGATCAGAGAGAGAGAGAGAGAGAGAGGTCACTGCAGACATTTAAAATTATTTACAGGTGTAAAATGCAAAGATGGTAAGGCCAAGTGAACAAAGATTAGATAGTAAAGTTGCTCTATATTATAAAAAATAATGGTTTAAAAAGGCTTTGTTCTTTTTCTAAGAACATAGACAGATAATTTCAATGAACTCAGATTAATACTGTCGACCACCAAGATGTACATAGAATTATTGATTCTTTAATTAATTCAAAATTCAATTCAGTCAAAATAAAGCAAGTTAAGGTCTTGGTTAACACATACAGTTGTGGTCTTAAAGCATGATTTGACTGTGCAATATGGTCAGGTTTCAAAAGTTCAGTTATGTTCAATTAGTTTGTGTCACAACAAGAAAAAAAAAGTGCATCTGTATGTATAAGAATATTTTGCTTAGGGAAGCTCTATGCAGTTTGACAAACTGTTAACACAGAACATAAACCAATATACTGTATATAATGTTTCAGTAGTGGTGCAACATGTGAGCAGCAAAGCCAAAGTGATGACTCCGATTTTCTGAACAGCCGACTTCACTTTTTCATGATCGAAGACAACTCCAGGATCATGCCCTGAAAGGGACAAAATGTGAAAATATATTATTATTGTTGTTGTTGTTATTATAATACACAGATTAGTCATTAAATAAAACCCCTTAGGAAACACAAGATTCTGTGTAGTGTTGCAGGTATGCAGTGGTTAATATCTACCAAAAATAGTCCATGGAAAGACAACTAGAAATATGGTCATGGGCAGCTAATGTTCACTGATGCCTGTCTGGTCTGATCTCACAGAAGAGCTACTGTAGCTCAAATTCCTGAAAAAGTTAGTACTAGTTCCGATAGGAAGGTGTCAGAACACACAATGCATCACAGTTTGTTGTGTATGGAGCTGCGTGGCATGGAGATCGGTCAGAGTGCAGATGTCGACCCGTGTCCACTGCCAAAGGCACCAAGAAAGGTAAAGAAGATGGAGAATTAGAAGAAGGTAGCCTTGTCCAATGAAGCATGTTTTTTAACATTATGTGGATGGCTGGGTGTGTGTGCATCATTTACTTGGGAAGAGATGGCACCACTATTTACTATAGGAGAAAGCCAAGCCAGCCAAGGCTGTTTGATGCTTTGGGTCATTTTCTGCTGAAAAACCTTGCGATTTGTGTGGATGTTACTGTGACACCAGCCTAAACACAGTTGCTGACAAAGTATAACCCTTCATGGAAACATGTCATTCCCTAATGGCAGTGGTCTTTCAATGTTTGAGGAACTTGACAAACAGGTCAAGGTGTTGACTCTGCCTCCAAATTCGTGGTTCTGTCTACATGCCGCTCAGCACATCAGACGAGGGCTATATGTCTGATGTTTCTGTGTCAGTTATTTACAGGTTTGGGTTGCTAGCTCAACACCCAACTGTGTCTGAGCATTTGGGGGTAAAGGACCTTACTTAAGGGTTCAGCAGTGGAAACCTGGAAGCATCTGGGCTCAAACCAGGGACCTCCTTGTCAGCAGTTCAACACCTTAACCACAAGCCATCCTCTGCCCCATTTGAACAGGTACCCTGTTAGTTACACTTCGATGACAGTAAAGAGCTATAGTAATTTAACTTAGAATTACAGAACTAATAAAAGTTTTGTTAGATTAACAAGGGTTCTTTGGCTGCAGCAATTGATCGGTCATCGGGTGCTGATTAATTTTCTGTAACAACAACAATGATAGTAGTTGTGGCTGTGAGAAGTATACAAACGTTCTTTTCTAAAAAAAAAATAAATAAATAAATATAATATCTGAAAAATTGCTGAGGTGTAGGATGAATAAGTCACTGTAGTGCAGTTATAGGATAATAATCAGCTCCAGGTGGTAACAGTAACTCAGTATCAAGCCACATCAAATGACAGTATGCCCCTGTTTTATTCCTTACGTAACTCACTGAAGTACTCTTATTACTCTAAGATATACCTTCTATTCATCATAAAATACATCTCAAAAAGTAGGTTCTTACCATTGACATGCGGCGCCCACTGGTGGGTGGTGGGATCATGGTAGGGCTTTCACTCTGAGTCAGCTGCTGGGTCCCTGACTCTGAGCCACTTTTGGACATTGGGCTCTCCAGTGGAATGGCCAGTCTGCTCTCAGAAAGCCCTCTTGACATGAAGCTAGATTTCCTACCAGTGGAGTAATGTTCTGCTGAATCACTATCCTCACTCAGGTCCTTGCAAACGCTCACACGACTTTGCTTGCGTGCAAAATTCTGAATTGATGCTGGGATCTCAATGTTGCTGGCTCTGAGGGACGCTCGAGGAAGCTGACCGGCACCCTTCAGAGGGCAGGATAACTTGGGTCCAGATTCTTCGCTGCTAGAAGTGTGGCCGCGGTTGTCCACAGTGGAAAGCCTCTCTGTGGCCCCTACATGACGGATGGCCTGGATCTCAGGCTGACTCGGGATACGCGTCTGCTTTGGCTGCTCAGATACAGGTGCATCACTGGTTGGTGCATTTAAAGAGGGCAGAGGGTTGCTAGTGGGCATGTGGAATGGCAAAGCTTCCACCTGTCTATCAGTCACTATCGTGTACGATGTTTGGGTCATATGTGCAAGTTTTTGTGGCAGGCAGTCTGTAAGGACACATGACTGCTGCACCATGGAGTTTTTCTTTGACATGCAAAGACTCTCTTCATCTCCACCATGCAGATTGCCATATACGCTCTGCTTGATCTTTTTCACTCCCAGGTGAAAGATCTCCATGATGTTTAGGAAAAGGGAAACCCCAGCTATGCCCAGCATAAAGATCATGAAAATATTTTTCTCTGTTGGCCTGGACACAAAACAGTCCACAATGTTCGGGCAGGGATCTTTCTCACACTTGTACAGTGGGGTCAGTCCAATACCGTAAAGGGCATACTGACCCAGGATAAAACCCACTTCCAACACCGACCTGGTTAAAATATGGAATACGTACGTACGCAGGAGGGAACCTCTCAGAGGGGCCTTCCTGACTCGCTTTTGTTCTTCCAGTTTCCTCAATTCCTTCTCAATCCTTTTGTGTTCATCCAAGATGCCCTCCATCCCCTCCAGCTCAACTTTAAGCTGGGCTTTCTTCTTGTGTCTCTCCTTCTCCAGAGCACGCAGCCGGTAAAGCGCATGGCCCATGTAGACCAGAGAAGGTGAGGATACAAAGATGATCTGCAGGACCCAGTACCTGATAAGGGAGATGGGAAAAGCTTGGTCGTAGCAAACATTCTTGCACCCGGGCTGCTCCGTGTTACACACAAACTCACTTTGCTCATCGTCCCAGACATCCTCAGCAGCAACTCCAAGCACCAGCATGCGAAAGATAAAGAGGATGGTCAGCCAGATTTTGCCCACTATGGTGGAATGGACATGAACTTCTTCCAAGATGCTTCCCAAAAGGTTCCAATCACCCATATTTGGTTTAACATTGCCTAGAATTGTATGAGAGTGCAAAACACACTTCACTTTAGATACAATTTGGGAGAATACCTATGTAATATGGAGAACGTCCTATGTTATACCCCAAATGTTTTTGGAGGGTTAAATGCTCCTAGAACTAATAACACCACAAAGCAACCTTTAGAAATAGTTTTTATAAAAATGAACAGGACACTTACACCATGTGGATTGTCTTAAAGAAGCCTCAGCACTGATTCGTCATCATGAAGAAGACAACGCTAACTTGGCTTTGTTTTTTCACTTCTTTGGTAAAGCAGGAGAGATCCTCTCTCTGGGCATCACTTCAGTAAATGAATCCCAGACCTATTGCACCCAGTGAATTAATACAAGGTTTCTATTGATCTGTGGATGGCTGGACAGTGCCCGCAGGGAAATAGCTGGCACAACTCGGTCATCGACAACATGAAAGGAGGGGTACGTGCTAGTCCCAATACCATGCACTGTGATAATGTTCCCTATTGAATGTATGAAGTATATAAAACGCGATTAAACAACTAGTCTTCCTGTTTCCGCCTGCAGTATTTTTCCTGAACCAGCTGTGGACTGCTAAATACTGTAAGTTTATACATCTAAAATTAACCAAACTACAAATTTCACAACTCTATATAATCAGATCCACAAAATTAAATGAAGGATGCTTAACAATATAACCACACAAGGTTGAAACATCTTCTAACCTGCTGTAGTCCAAGACATTTGTATTGGAGCCAAGTTGTATTTTGAGATGACTTAACCAGTAACCTAAAACATTTTCATAGTTTTCAACATTTCAGGAACACCATACTTTAACAATCTTTTTAAAATTGACAGCAAGTAGTTGACTGCCACAGGATGAATGAAAGCTTTCAAAATAATGCAGCATACAATTGAAATAAATTAACTTTATTTTAAAAAGTGAAAAACTTTCCTGCATTTTACAATATTTACAGAATATTAATTCAAACGCGAGGTGCATTCAGAAAAAAAAA
>JAOTRS010000025.1:3211723-3222552 GCA_028565755.1 Dinotopterus cunningtoni
ATTACAGGAGAATATATGCATGGCTGTAAAGAAAGAAATATATAGTACAAGACAGTTTTCAGATGGAAACAAAAAACCTAATGTACGCTCCTTTGTTTCCATCTGAAAACTGGTCTGTCTTGTACTATATATTTTTTCTTTACAGCCATGCATATATTCTCATGTAATGTTATTTATTTATTCATTTTTAAATTGATTTTGTACATAATTATGCAGACATGATAAACATGTATAACAGAATTGGTACAGAATATAATATGGTGCCTAAGACTTTTGCACAGTACTGTATGTATATTTTACATTTCTAATTTCTGTAGCGATTCTTCACATGAATAGACTCACGTCCAAGTCTAGCAGGTTAAATAAGACACAAGTCTTTCCGCCATCCTGTCAGGTTTTTGTGCCTATGTCGGATAATATGTCACACGCTCGTCAATGTGCTGTTTCAGGCTCAGCATTTCTGTCAGATGTACCAGCCTGCCATCAGTATCACCGAGCTGGAGGTGACTGTAGGACGCTCCATGTTGCTGCGGAAACAGAGCGACGCCGTGCGCCTCCATGTGTAAGAGCTCACCTCGTCTCACCTCGTCTCACCCCGCACTTCTCTTTATCTCCATGTCTGTCTCTCTCCCCATCTGTCTCCGGGCTATTATGGACAGTTTTGGTTTAGGTGCCAGCCGTTTTCCCCCCTGCTGGTAAATTGAGTAAACATTGAATTGATTGCTCGCTGTATCGGCGCAGCCCTCGGCACATCAGACAGATGAGGCGAACGTGCTGAACGGCAGCTTCCTGGAGTCCAGGGTCGTTTCAGGAGCTCTTTTAATACTAATAAGACAACAAGACAGTCTTATGAAACACCAGAGAATGTTCGTTAAGGGATAAATCGTTTTTAAACAAATGTTTAATTAACTGTTAAGAAAGTATGTTAATGTGTGTGCGTGTAAAATATTTGTATATTATCATTTAATTCGTTTATTATTATGATATATAGTCTAAACCAGTTACATATAAAGTGAAATATTTCAAGGCTTTTTTTTTTTAATTTAGAAGATAAAATCCAAAATCTAGTATCTCCACATATTTAATTTTATGATACAGTACATTATTATTCATGCAGTTGAAATACTGTGTAAGCCTCAGAAGGTGCTGTATCGAAACACATACATGGAAAGTCGTCTAGCAAGAGGAATGACTTGACTAAGAAGCAGCCTTTAAAAGATTGTCGAGCAAAGCCGATTCAAGACCTGGGAACATCTTCACAAGCAGTGGAGTCTGAGGCTGGAGTCAGTGAATCAAGAGCCACCACGGATTGCCTTCGTCAGGAAATGGGCTTACATTCCTAGTACCGAGCCACTCCTGAACCAGAGAAGCGTCTTACCTTTGGACCGTTGCACAGTCATTCGAAGTCCTCTTTTCACACGGAAATTTTTTTATTTGGAAATCAGAGACTGGGGGACAAGTGGAGAATCTCCGAGTCAAAGTGGCTTGAAGCGTCTCAGTGGAGCGTGAAAAAAAATATGGAGCTTTTAAAGGGTATTTGTATGTTTATTATCATTATTATCGAGGTCGACATCATATTAATAGGACACTATAATTAAAATTTTAATTTAATTAAGAAATCCGTAGTATTATAAGTATAGGCTAGTAATCTGTATAAAAAAAATAATAAAATAAATAAATCTCTGTACATCTTGTAAATTCACGTGTGAATAGCATTCACGTTTGTTATTCACGTTTAAATAGCATACGTTTTATAATGGTATCAGTTTTGGTTCCAATAAATATTCAATACTGAACATTTGCAGTTTAAAATTCCCTCAGTAGCAGCAACAGGTATCCAAGGTGCTTATGTTACCATGGTAACGCATGGAGGAAGTGACATCAATGGTGCGACTTTGCATTTTGTGTTCCGAATGGTGGAATATTGTCGAAGGAAAGTTCCCTGCACACGGAGCAGGAAGTAGGGATCACCCTATGAAGTGCACTTCGGAATGGAACACAGCTCATGTCATTCTTGTGTTTGATCTCGTCTGATACGACGTCCACATGCTCTGTTGTCGGGAGGAAGATGAACAATGCCTGAACAATACAGACGAGCTTAAGGCTGCTATCAAAGCAACCTGGTCTGTAATTCATGCTAAAGAAGCCACGCCCATGTATTAGGGCATAAATCACACATGTTTTCCTTACAGAGATAAGCAAACGTTTGCTGCCACGCGTCCTTCCTCGGTACTCCTGGAGCAGCTGGCCGTGTGCGTCACGAAAGGTGAACCCGTGTTGCTGGTCGGAGAAACAGGCACAGGGAAGACCTCCACCGTGCAGTACCTTGCTGGATTAACAGGCGAGCAGGATTGTCTCTCCTTTCAGCTTACAGTTTCCATGAGCTCTAATATATATTATAATAAATTTTATAATAAATATGAGTCTTTTTTTTTTTTTTATTTGTTTTTTATTTTCATTGCCTTCAGGACACAAGCTGCGTGTGATCAACATGAACCAGCAGAGCGACACTGCGGATCTCCTAGGAGGGTAAGTGTGGGGTAGTTATGTGTTATAGAAGTTCAAGGATCAAGAAGGAAATACTGGTGTTTGTTTTATGGTTGCTGTAATATTATTGCTTACATCATAGCATCTTTTTTTTTCTTTTTTTTTCAATGGAAAATGCCAACTTTTCACTTTCTTCAACTTTTTCTAAAAGCTTTATTTAACTTGTGGTGGAAAACTGTTACACACTGCTGAAACTGGAGACTCCTTTCAAATAATAATAAAAAAATGGAATAAACTTCTCCTTTCAACTTTACCCATATCAACTCTAATAACCAGTACATGATTGCTTTAGTAAATAACACAAAAATCTGTTCAATTAGATGACCATTACTACGGAAACGGTGACCTATTAAAAAAGAGCACCTGTAAATTGAATTATTAAAAAGTAATTTTGTGTGTGTCAGGTACAAACCTGTGGACCATAAGCTCATCCTGTTGCCCCTGCGCGAGGCGTTCGAGGATCTGTTTTCTCAGACGTACTCGCGCAAGCAGAACCTCACCTTCCTGGGTCACGTGCAGACCTGCTTCCGGGGCAAACGCTGGCAGGACCTGCTCAAGCTCATGGACCACGTCTGCAAGTCGGCTCTCACCAAGGAGCTGCAGGACAAGCCCAATGGTGACCCTAGTCCGTTCTGACACTTTAAACATGTTGAAACTGTATATAAATAAAAGGAAGAAGGGTTACACGTGTGTGTGTGTGTGTGTGTGTGTGTGTGTGTGTGTGTGTGTTGTGATCAGCTTCGATGCTGCAGCAGCAGTGGGAGGCACTCGCTCTGAGACTCAGTCAGACTCAGGAGCAGATCCGAGCTCGGGAATCGGCGCTGGTATTTGCCTTCGTCGAGGTAAAAGCACAAAAACCGTACGCTTAGCGGTTAAAAAAATGTTTGGGTACATTAAAAATGAACAAACAAAGAAGTCGTGTCCACTGTTGTCGTGTTTAGGGTACGCTGGCACAGGCGGTCAAAAAGGGAGAGTGGATCCTGCTCGACGAGATCAACCTGGCTGCAGCCGAGACCCTAGAGTGTCTGAGCGGGCTGCTGGAGGGAAGCGCCGGCTCTCTGGTGCTGCTCGACCGAGGAGATACGGGTGAGCCGAATACATGACCGCCGATTATCTCTGTTTTACAAAATGACCAACGCTAACACGAAATCACGCGTGCAGAACCCCTGGTGCGCAACTCCGACTTCCGTCTGTTCGCCTGCATGAACCCGGCCACCGACGTAGGCAAGAGGAACCTGCCCCTGGGAATCCGCAACCGATTTACCGAGCTGTACGTGGAGGAGCTGGAGAGCGAGGGCGACTTGCGCATCCTGGTCTCGGATTATCTCAAAGGCCTCAACTTGAACAGGAGCACCATCCATGGAATCATCAGGTTTGCCAACCGACCCGTTTCATCCTCCTCATGTAGTTCCAGCAAGCGCCGCTGTGTAAAAGTGAAAATCTCCATTTCAACTCCAAAGTTCTTCTTGCTTTGTTTTTTTCTTTTTATTTTTGTGCAGCTTTTATCTGGCCATTCGTAAGGAGGCGAAGTCGCGCTTAGTTGACGGCACGGGCCACAAGCCTCACTACAGTTTACGCACGCTGTGCCGTGCTCTCAAGTACGCCGCCGCTAACCCCTGCTACAGCGTCCAGCGCTCCCTCTACGAGGTGAGGATGTCCTCTCTTTACTTTCTATCCAGAAAACATCTTTAGCTTTAGGTATAATTTTGAAAAGCTTTAGTTTTGTATTCTGAGCTCAAAAGTGTTTTTGTGTGCGTTTTTCTGTGTATGTGTGCAGGGTTTTTGTTTGAGCTTTCTAACACAGCTGGACCGCAGTTCTCATCCCGTGGTGGAGAAATTGGTGCAGCAGTACATTTTGGGAGGAAACATCAAGTGTCTTAAACAGGTACCAGAGTGCAGTGTTTTAAAACATTTAGCAAGAAGCTGTGATTGTAATTGTTGCTACGATCAATTTCTCCCTTACTTACAAACATTTGAGGTACAAATTTCCACAGATACGAATATTCGTAGATGTGAACAAATCGCGGAAGTAGCTAATGTGTATTGTACAAATAATATACACTGCAGTGCACCATGTATCAATATTTACAATTACATACAATATTTTCAGTGTGTAAGTGAATGTATAAAATGTCCGGTGTATGTTATTTTATGTCCTGATGATGAATAATCCTAATTTCGGAAAATCCTCAACAAAACAGAGTTCACAGTCCAATACAGTGGAAAACAGCTCTGAGACAAAATGCCATTCGTTTCGAGCGTGCAGAAAACACCATGTAGCGTTGTCCTTTGGCTCCTTTAAAATTAGGTCAGCTGACCACACTGCATCACCTGGATTCCCCTCGTAGTTCGGAGGCGCAGAGTATAATGTGTATTTTTTAAAATTTATTTATGCTTTATGTTGTATATCTGTGTCAAAGTTGCATAAGACTCACTTTGTCAGAGTTACGAACAAATCCTACTTACAAACTTTTACCTTTTTTTCCATCTCTACAGCCAATCCCTGAGCCCCGTGCCCATGGTTGTCTGCAGATAGAAGGCTACTGGTTGAGTCAGGGTGACATGGACCCAGCACTAGACCCAAGCTACATCCTCACTCCCTCTGTGCGCCTTAACCTGCGAGATCTGGCTCGTGTGGTGGCTGCTGGGTAATCACGTCACGCTCTTTGACACACCCCTGACTAATATTCCGGCAGAATAGAGATGAGATGAGATGCTGTGTTAGAGAAACTAAACCGATTTTTTTTTTTTGTTGTTGTTGTTGTTTATTTGACGTTCTGGTGTTTAGCATCCACCCAGTGCTGATCCAAGGTGAAACATCGGTTGGGAAAACCAGCCTGGTCAGATGGCTAGCGGGCGCCACGGGGAACCAGTGCGTGAGGATCAATAACCACGAGCACACGGACATCCAGGAGTACATCGGCTGTTACTCGTCCGACGAGCACGGGAAGCTCGTCTTCAAAGAAGGTGCAGAGGATTTGTTCGGGATCTTTATATAGACGTGTGTATAATGTATAAAAATGTGTGAAGTACGAGAGTGTAATCTGGTTTGTGTGTTCCGTAGGCGTCCTGATTGATGCCATGCGCAAAGGCTATTGGATAATCCTGGACGAGCTGAACCTTGCCCCCACCGACGTCCTCGAGGCCCTGAACAGGCTGCTGGATGATAACAGGGAGCTCTTCATCGCCGAGACACAGGAAGTAGTGAAAGCCCATCCGAGATTCATGCTCTTTGCTACCCAGAATCCCCCTGGTCTCTACGGTGGCAGAAAGGTACCGAGAGCGTTTATAAACAGTTCATAACAATTAGAGTGTTTTGTCTTTCTTTTGAAAGTTGTGTTAGCTGTAACGTATCATCTTGTAGATCTGCTAACTGATTTCCGTCTCGTCGTAGGTCTTGTCCAGGGCGTTCAGGAATCGCTTCGTGGAGCTGCATTTTGACGAGTTGCCCAGTAAAGAGCTGGAGACCATTCTTCACCAGCGCTGCAGCCTTCCTCCATCTTACTGCACCAAACTGGTCAAAGTCATGCAGAACCTTCAGGTGAGGGCCGCGGACGAACAACGATGACACGATGACGCAGGAGAAAACTAATAAGGGCTAATAAATAACATATAGTTAAAGAAATGTTGTACAAGACTGTTTAGAGTGGTAAGAAATCACATTCAAGCAACGTTCTGAATAATTTATAGTTACTGCCTAAAACCTAAGGTAGTGCCTGACTTACGAACATTCGAGTTATGAATTTTCGCAGATATGAACAGACCATGGTTCATACCTAACATTCGTAGTTGTGAACAAATCACGGAAGTAGCTCACGTGTATTGTACAAAAAAATAGACACTGCAGTGCACCAGATACCAGTATTTACAATTATATACAATATTTTCAGTGTATAAGTGAATGTATAAAATGTCCAAACTCTGGTATATTGTATGTGTGTGGGATGGGGAAATGAGTCGGCCTCACCAGTTTCAATGAATCAGTCTGGGAGTACAATAATAGAAAACGTCGGTCCTGATGGTGAATAATCCTAATTTCGGAAAATCCTCAGCTAAACAGAGTTCGCAGTCCAATACAGTGGAGAACAGCTTTCAGACAAAATGCCGTCCAGGATCCGCCTCGTGGCTTAAAGGATTCGTATGCTTTATATTGTACAGTGAAACCTTGGATTACGGACATAATTCGTCCCGAAAGTGGCCTTGTGTTACAAAAAACTTGTAAATCAAAGCGAATTTCCCCATAAGAAATAATAGAAACTCAAATTATTCATTCCACAGCTCCAAAAAAGTAAAAATAAAACAAATTAACCTGCACTTTACCTTTAAAAAAAAAAGTAAAAATAAATCCCGACAGACAAGTGTTCGCGTTTACACTGTGTATGAGTGTGTGTGTGTTAAGCTAAAGTATCAGGCCCTCCCCTCTCCCTCTTCTCGTCTTACACGGTAACCCTTCTTCCTCTCTTATTTGAGTTTCTCACACACACACACACACACACACACACACACACACACACACTAACGGAAAGACACAATTCCGCAGCGCAAGAGAGAGAAAAACCATTGGCTTAGTTGTGATCACGTGACGCTTGGCGTCAGAACAAGAAGCGCATGCGTGATACTTGGTACTCGTAAACCAAGACTTGTTCGATTTCCAAGTCAAAATTTATTAAAAATCTTCGCCCGTCTTTCGGAACACTCGCAAACCACGTTACTCGCAATCTGAGGTTCCACTGTATATTTGTGTCAACGGATATAAGACTCACTTTGTCTGTCCCCGACTTTTAAACAAATCCGTCTTTACGAACGTCCTCCTGGAATGGAACTCGTTCATAAGTAGGGGACAACCTGTAATTAAAGCCACTACGAAGCGACTCGAGATTGCAGTCGAATACATTTACGTAAATTGTTTTGCCAAGAAATGAGTTTCTCTCTTGTCTGTTTCTGACAGATGTGCATTATCTAGAGTATCAGTAGTAGTAGTAGTAGAGTCGGCGGTTCAGTCAAAGTGTCACTATGAAACAAAACATATCCTTCTCTGATTAGCTTATAGGTAGCCATAAGCAGCAATGATGTTAAGCATTGTGACGTGATTGTCAGCATAAACGTTCAGTCATGCTGTTTACTTAAAAGCGAGGAAGAAGTTTTGTTACTGGATTTTCAGCAAATTTGATAACATTATTTAGTCCATTGTGTTAAAGTATTAAGTTCTTTGTATTGTTATGCTTGTATTTTTTTATTTTTTCATATAACATTATTCTAGTTATATATAAAGTGTTGGTGATTAATTGTTGTTAAGAATTTAACCGATTGAAAGTTTATCAACTCAACCATTTGTATATTCCATGTCGTGGCCCCTCCCAAACCTTGGCTTTAACATATGATAATAGTCAAAACCTGATTACAAAATTTCAAATTAAAAAAGGTTTTGTTTATTCATTTATTTATTCAAAATGATCTATTGCCACCCACCTGCAGAACCGTCACACATTGGTTAAACCTGTGTTAAGGTTTGTTTTGCACAATATTTGTCTGTAGCTCGTTTATCTAATGATGCACCACAAGGGGGCGCACTTGACCAGTTTGTTCATACTAATGAATTTGTAAGTTCCATCACAACCCTCTAGGGGGCTGTGGCTCACACTTTGGTAAATACTTTGGTATTTCTCCGTAGCTCATGTATATATTAACGTGTTTTACCACAAGAGGGCGCATTGGTTCAGTTGGTTTAGACTATCTAATTTGCTTCACATAATTCATAAAAAAAAAAAAAAAAAAAAATTTAAATAAATAAATAGTAATCTCCTAAAACATTTCTGCGTGTGTGTGTGTTTTAGTCCTTGCGGCGTGGATCCAGCGTGTTCGCCGGGAAGCGTGGATACATCACGCTCAGAGATCTGTTCCGATGGGCCGAGCGCTACAGACTGCAGGAACAGAACGACTCGTCACGCGACTGGCTGCAGCATCTGGCCGACGACGGTAACTCTGACTTTAAAACATTTAATACGTGTTTGTTTCCGTTAAATAATTTTTCTGTCAGTTGAAATCGTCTCTGATTTTGATTCGAGTTGTTTTCACCCGGCGTAACCAGGGTATATGCTGCTGGCGGGCCGCGTCCGTAAACCAGAGGAGGCTTCAACCATCCAGAACATTCTGGAGAAGCACTTTAAGAGGACGGTTAACCCGGATGCGCTGTTCTCTGAGGCTCTGGTCACCACCCAGTTTAGTAAGTTCAGCCCAGGACAAGCATTTATACATGTTGTACTTTAGAAAGCAACTTCTGATTACAGCACAAATTCTATGTATGTATCATGGGTTAAGTGAAATTTCAATTTGTCACTGGTGGTTAAAGCTGTGTGTGTGTGTGTGTGTGTGTGATCGTCAGATCCGTCCGTGGCTTGCATTGCTGGCATGCCGGAGGAGTTCGGTCACGTGGTTTGGACCGAAGGCATGAGGAGACTCGCCGTGCTGGTGGGTCGCGCCCTCCGTTTCGGAGAGTCCGTCCTGCTGGTGGGAGACACCGGGTAAAAACATGATCTCTAAAACATACTAAAACAAACGTAACTGATGATCCACAAGGAATTTTCATTTAAAGGTCCCATATTTTATTTTTGCTCCGTTTCACTCCTCGTCCAAACACACTGTTTCAGTGTTTATGTAAATAAACCACGCCCCACCAGCGAGCAGCACAGCTAAACAACACACTGGGGGAGGGGCTTTTCTTATATGAGGTCACATCAGGTGGAAAATCTAATTGGTTTGTTTGAGCCTCTGCAAATACAAAAGTGGAATAAAAAAAAACAGGGATTTTTTTTTTACTTACAAAAAAATAATTGTAAATTTTCTGTAATATGTGCCCCTTTAATTCTGGTTTGGCAAAGCTTTGCCTGAGACCGTTTTCTTACTGCTACGTGATGACGATTCAGCTTTCTAAATGATCCTTAAGAAGAAAAAAGCCGCCATGATACAAATGGAACCTTTAACACATTTGAGTGTGTGTATGTATATAATTTTCATCATGGGTATACCTCAACTATGAGAGACAAAATAAAAAAAAATAATCCAGAAAATCACATTGTAGGATTTTTAATGAATTAATTGGTAAATTCCTCTGTAAAATAAGTATTTGGTCACCTACAAACAAATGTCAGTAGATACATCTCAGTATCAACTGTTCAAAAGAGAAACAGTTAAAAATAAAATATAGAAATAAATTAGGAACGACCATGGAGTTAGAAAGTGATTCCAAACCTTGGTATATATAGTGGTCCATTTGTTATATATATAAAGTCATAAATGATGACGTATATGAACCCCATGACCATACAGTTGTCTGAATTGTGTCTCTACAGATGTGGTAAGACCACAATATGCCAGCTGTTCGCCGCTCTGGCCAGACAGAAGTTTTTCGCTGTGAACTGCCACCTGCACATGGAGACGTCCGATTTCCTGGGCGGTTTGCGGCCGGTCCGACACACGGGAACAGGCCAGGTGAGATAAACAAGCACCGCGCTGCTTATAGAGAACACTAATGAGGAAGAGAGAACAAAAACAGATCGAGTTTTGATAGAACACATAACATGCCGAGGTCAGACGGTCAGTCCAGAGACGTAGACGAGAAGAATCTGGTGTTATAAACCAGTGTGAGCACCCAGTTTGAGGTTTTTGTTTATGTTTTTAAGTCGGATGCTGAAGACGGGCGTTTGTTCGAGTGGCGCGACGGTCCCCTGGTGCTCGCGATGAAACAGGATGGAGTGTTTTTGATGGACGAGATCTCGCTGGCTGATGACTCCGTGTTGGAGAGACTCAACAGGTGGGGGGACAATATACACACTCTTGGATTCATTCATATTTCTCCTCCTCAACTCATGTATAAAAGTTTTGTTCCCTGGTTTCTGCAGCGTCCTGGAAACGGAGAAGTCTCTGGTCCTGGCAGAGAAAGGCAGCGGCGACGACGACGACGTCGAGCTCATCATCGCCGGGAAGAAATTTCGACTGGTTGCCACTATGAATCCCGGTGGAGACTTTGGCAAGAAAGAGGTTCGTCCTAAAAACCAAAAAAAAAAAAACAAGCTGAATAGATTAAGGAGAATAAAATTTTGTTTGTTTAATTTGGTGTAGCGGTGATGTACTCGTCCTATCATCCGGAGATCGCTAGTTCGACTCCCAGGTGATGCTGTAACCTCGCGCAGCCGGGGGTCTAGAGAAAGAGAGAGCTGATTGGCCGAGCTCTCTCAGAGGGGAGGGATGAGAGGTACTTAGTGCTCCCACATTAATTACGGCTC
>JAOTRS010000025.1:3222652-3234259 GCA_028565755.1 Dinotopterus cunningtoni
TTTTTTTTTTTTCTTTTTTTTTTACAGCCATGCATATATTCTCCCGTAATGTTATTTATTTATTTATTTTTAAGGTATATATGGAAATGCTGAATGATTTCGTACATAATTATGCAGACATGATAAACATATGTAACAAAACTGGTACAGCATATAATATGGTGCCTAAGACTGTATATATAACAGTGTGTGTGTGTATATATATTTTTGCGTAAAACTGTATCTTCTCGTATGTCCAGCTGTCTCCAGCGTTGAGGAACAGGTTCACGGAGATCTGGTGTCCGCAGTCTAACAGCCGCGGTGATTTGATCCAGATCGTTCAGCACAACTTGCGAGCGGGGCTCTCCTTAGACCAGCACGATCACCAAGGTGGGAACACAAGGCCAAGCATGAGCGTTTTATCAACACTCTTTTTATTTATTTTTATTTTTTCAGCGCCTAACTATGCTCTCGTTTCTTCCCATGTCTCTTTAGGTAAGGACGTGGCCGAGCTCATGTTGGACTTCATCGACTGGCTGACCAATCATGAGTTTGGAAGGCGATGCATCCTGAGCGTGAGGGACATTCTGTCATGGGTGGACTTCATGAATGCCGTGTGCGAGAAGGACGAGGACCGGAACGAGAGCAACTTCTTGGGTTTGGAGGAGACGGAGGAGCCGGAGTGGGACCAGAGGCTGGACACGGTCACCGCCTTCATCCATGCTGCCTGCCTCGTTTACATCGATGGCATCGGATCAGGTGAGCGCTGAACAAACGTGATATTGTTAATAGATGAGAACAAACGTGCATGATATGACCTGTGATGGTTTATGTAATACCCTGATCCTTCCTGCTCTTCAGGGACGACGGTGTCGGCAGCGGAGAATGTAGCGACGGCGAGAAAGACATGTCTGCATTTTCTGGAGAGGAAGCTACGCCGGATCACTAAGCTGGACGATAAAATGCAGGAGGCTCTGAGGGTTTACGACACCGGTTTGCTCAGAGAGCCGCGCTGGGGCGACGACTTCTTCGGCATCGAGCCTTTCTACATCCTCGCTGGTGAGCGGTGCTCATTACTGTTGGTCTCTCACTAGCAGCGCTAACATGCGTTTTTAAGCCATCGCTTAAGAGGAATGTCTGTTTCCCCCGAGATCCTGAGAGTGAAAGCCGCAGTGTGTCGGACTACGCCCTGGGTGCAGGCACGACCGCCGTCAACACTATGAGGATCCTACGGGCGCTAAAGCTCCAGAGACCCATCCTGCTGGAGGGGTCGCCCGGCGTGGGCAAGACCAGCCTGGTGGCCGCGCTCGCCAAGGCGTCCGGGAACCAGCTCGTCCGGATCAACCTCTCCGAGCAGACAGTATGCAACTCCGTCTAGTTTGACTTTTTTCACATTAGAGTGAAGCTGCAGCGAACATCCCATAATTTTGAAGTAGGGAACGGGGGGGTGGGATCATGTGTAGTCAAAATTGAAAAGTAATATCCCTACTTGCTGTGCCAAGTCTAATTTAATTGCATGCTCATAAGCGCGTTTTAAAACCTGTACAGCGCCATCTTTTGGATTTTGAGATAACCTATTGATTTTTTTTTTCAAGGTCGAATTAAGGGCGTTTTCCATTTAAATTTCAAAGTAGCATATCTTCTCTTCCCATGGGCCGATTTGCGGCAAAACAAAGCCCATACGTTACCTCAAGTTCGGTCAAATACACCTGCGACAACCCCATTAAAATCACTTCAGTAGTTTTTATATGATGTGTGCACAAACAAACAGACAAAAGAGATCTTGAAGTGATCTGTTACTCATCTTGCGTCACCCCAAATAATTTTCCCGCAAATATCTTCAATGTACGGAAACAGCAACTTTACGCCAACTTTACAGTTTTATTATACAGGGTTTTTCAAAAAAATAAAAAATTGACATTATTTGACCGATGAATATCTGAGTAACTATATGTCCTTGGCTAAAGAAATTAAATAGGCTTCATGTTGAAAGATATAAAAGATTTATTTATCAAAATTCTAACCACATATTCAATCGGATGTAGATTTCACAAAGCCTCAGAAATGTTCAATATGTGGCATATCTTAGTGTAACTTTCTCTCTGCTCGAGTTCGTCTAGGCTTGTAGGAAGAGGCGGGGATAAAGACCAGACATTTCATACTGTATAATAATAAATAAAAAAAGGGAAAACATTGGACATAAAATTTTTCGCTAAAATCTGAGATCATTTGAGCGAGAATTGGTGATGTTGTGAGACCACGAATTTATGTCATAATTCTTGGGACATACTGTATTTATGGATTAGAAAAAAACAGAGGAAAAAAAACAACACTTTCTCAGACTGAAAGTAATTTGCCACGAGGTCGTCATTGACAAACCACGTAAATTATTTATTTTCCTATTTTGTTCAGGATGTTACAGACCTGTTTGGAACAGACCTTCCAGTGGAGGGCGGTAAAGGAGGAGAGTTTGCGTGGCGCGACGGTCCTCTCCTGGCCGCTCTAAAGGCTGGACACTGGATCGTGCTAGATGAGGTAACCTCAAAACTATCACGTAACCCAATTGCATGTTGCGAATGCAGACTTTATGCTATGGATTTACCGAGTGTGTTTCTGTGCTGCGCAGCTGAACTTGGCCTCTCAGTCGGTGTTGGAGGGTCTGAACGCCTGCTTCGACCACCGAGCAGAAATCTACATCCCGGAACTGAGCATGCGTTTCCAAGTCCAGCACGAGAAGACCAAGATCTTCGGCTGCCAGAACCCCTTCACGCAAGGAGGAGGTCGCAAAGGTCTGCCCAAGTCCTTCCTCAACAGGTTCACTCAGGTGCGCGTCCCTCAAGGATAATCTTACTACTTGCAAATTTTTTCTCCTCGCTTTACCTTATGATTTTGGATTCTTGCAGGTTTACGTGGACCAGCTCACCTGCGAGGATATGCAGTTCATCGGTAACTCCATATTCCCGAACATAAGCGAGCAGATCATCTCGAAAATGGTTCAGTTCAGCAACAAGGTATGATTTCTTTATGTTGCCAAACAACACCGCCCAGCTGAAATAAAGTCACCACCCGGATTTAACTAAGCAAATGGTTAAGAGCCTTTATATTACATCATATTACAGTCGTGCATCAAGCACGGAAAACAACTGAGGAGATTGCTGAAAAGACTAAGTTTGGGTTAAGAACTGTAAAAAAAAATGCATTATTAAAAACCTGGAAGGACGGAGCTGAAGCATCATCTTCGAGGAAGAAATGTGGACGGGAAAAAAAGCATCCTGAATGGGAATACGTAACGGGAGATCACTTAAAAGCTTGAAAAGTGAAATCAAATCATAAAAAAAAAAAAAAAAAAAAATACAGTAGGACATACGGTCATGTTTAAACGGGAAAATAAGAGCATTTTCACTCAAAGAGAACTGGGACTAAACAGCTGTGTAGTCTTAAGAAAACCACTGATCAGTAAAGCTGATTGGGAAAATGTTTTAATTTCTTTGGGAGCGTAAAGAATGTACTGTGGAGCGTTGGACAAAGGTCATGTGATCTGACGAGTCCAGGTTTACCTCGTTCCAGAGTGATAGGCGTATCAGTGAGAGGAGAGGCAGGTGAAGTGATGCACTCATCATAATGTTAATAATCTGTGGTTGTTGGTCAGATCTAGGATCAGCAACTTACAGTATAGGGACAAAAAATGAAGTCAGCTGACGACCTGAATGTACTGAATAACCAGGTTTTTCAATTCAATTCAATTTGATTTGTATAGCGCTTTTAACGATTATCATATCATCCAAAGAAAATTAAGGAAGTTCATTGGTATGAATGAAAATGTCCCTGATGAGCAAGCTGAGGGGAAAAACTCCCTGAGATGGCAATAGGAAGAAACCTTGAGAGGAACCAGACTCAACAGGGAACCCATCCTCATGTGGGTGATAACGGATAGCAGGGATTGATCTGCGGTCATGCTGTCGTAGGAGGCTGGAAGTTCAGTATAACAGGAGATTCGTTTAAGTTAATATGGAGTCCAGTTTGTTTTTGGAGGCTCTGGTACAAAGCTCCAAACTGCAGTCACGAGTCCTCAGAAAAACATCTGTCTGCATGGTACAGGACCGTCTTTATGGTAAAGTGGGACCGTCCCCAGTCACCACACACATCCTGAGCAGACCACACAGGACCTCCATATGACGAGATTTCCAATTAGAACTGGGAGAACCAGGACGTGTCAGACAGGTCCAGAGGGCAGATGGGGGTCTGGATCACTGGCAGCTCAAGAGCGACATTTGTAGCTCAACCGAGAGACAGGGACAGAGAGAGAGAGAGAGAGATGAAAAGAGAGGAGAGGTTAAGAAGAAGAAGAATTTTCCATTAATGGATTTTTTTCTCGGGTGACATGGACATATTTCAAAATCACAATGCCAGGATTCATTGCACTTTAAATTGAGAAGCAGTGCCTCAGGGGACGAGACATCATTTTCATACATGGATCGGCCAACACAGGGTCCAGACCTTAACCCCCCCCGTTAATAGTCATTGGGACATGAAGCTGAGAAGACTTTACTCAGCAGTTTGACTCTTTCACCATCAGTATAAGATCTTGGAGAGAAATTAATGGACGGAAATAAATGTTTTAACATTGCTTAAGCTTATTAAAACGACACCACGGTCGTACAAAATGCAGTCCAATGAAATATTAGAGTCTGGGACTTTTTTTTTTTTTTTGGCCGGGCATTGTATATAAATATGTTTGTATGTGTATATTCATATTTATCTCCTTTTTCCTTTTTCCAGCTTGTGGCTGAGGTGACATTAGAGAGAAAATGGGGTCAGAAGGGAGGACCGTGGGAGTTCAACCTGCGAGATCTCTTCCGCTGGTGTCAGCTGATGCAAGCCGACCAATCGCCAGCCTTCTATAACCCGGGCCAGCACGTGGGACTGGTGTACGCAGACCGGATGAGGATGGAAACGGATAAGGCTCAGGTTTATATTATAGCTCCTGTTTATATCGAGAAAGCGCTTTAAGTAAGTCTGAAGTTGTGTTTAATGGCGTACGTGCGATGCTGCTGCAGGTGCTGTCCGTATTCAGGAAGGTGTTTGCTGAAGATTTCGAGCCTTACTCGGGCTCCAGGCAGTTCCACATCACTCCTCTGAACCTTCAGGTTGGACAGTAGATATGATAAAAAAAAAAAAATGAAGCTGATGTTATGATAGTTTGCATCGTGTCCCAATCTTTTTGTTTTGGCTTTGTCCAGGTGGGCTCATCAGTCCTCCAGCGCAGCGGCGGAGCGCCCGTCGTCATGGATCCCCCTCTGTCGATTACCCATCAAGCCCTGCGGCCGCTGGAGTCCTTGATGAAATGCGTGAAGATGGGCTGGATGTCCATACTGGTGGGCCCGAGCGCCAGCGGAAAGAGCAGTCTGGTGCACCTGCTGGCCTTGCTGACGGGACACAGGCTGAGAGTGATGGCTATGAACAGCGCCATGGACACCACCGAACTGCTGGGCGGGTTTGAACAGGCAAGAAGACGGAGACAGAAGTGATACTTTTGAGAATCAGTTATGGCGTTCTCTTTAGTAACATTTTTTTTTTTCTTTTCTCACCCCAGGTAGATATCATCCGGCCTTGGCAGCAGGTCCTGGAGAGCATGGACTACGTGGTCGCCATGGTGACGCGGCGCGGGTTGATGTCCCTGGACGGAGCGGTTCAGGACACTGAGTTCCTTTTGACCACGTGGAGCACGTTCCGGCGCTGGCTGAGGGACGAGGGACTCGACACGGCCGACGGCACCGTGACGTTCGAGGCCCTGAACAAGCTGGAGGTCATCATCGTGCTGCTGCACAAACTCAACACCAAGCTCAAGGTGTTCACAGGTACAGCAGGAGGAAAAAAAACAAAAAAACAAACATTGGCATGACTGACTCTTAATGGAGGAGACTGGAAAAAAAAAGTTGTTAAACCTTGAGTCGTGTATTTTTTACCTCAGATATGTCGAAGCTCCAGATGGACTTCACCCTGCTGAAGGAGCGCTTGGCGCAGATGGAGGACGGCTGGAGTCACGGCGGGTTCGAATGGCTGGACGGCACCTTGGTCCAGGCTCTGCAGGCTGGAGACTGGCTCCTCATGGACAACGTCAACTTCTGCAGGTTAGTCAACTGCTGCTACTTTAATGATCTCCAGTTTCACCTGAATGCTTAGATTTGGGTTAATTATAATTATTATTATAGTTTTTTTTTTTATAGATTGTTGAATGATACATGACATCATAATAGTGCAGTGACATGAAAAGCACAATCATATGTCATCTATTTATTGATTATTTTTTCCTAACAGCCTGCCCAAAGTGCTTTATTGCTTTACTACAGCAAGTTAACATTTTCCAACTGTGGTTTTGTTTGTAGCCCGTCTGTGCTGGATCGGCTGAATGCGCTCCTGGAGCCGGGCGGGTCTTTGACCATTAATGAGCGTGGGGTCATAGACGGCACGACACCCAGTATCACTCCCCACCCTAACTTCAGGTATTATAATAATAACCCGTGTCTTTATACAGGTAGTCCCCGACTTACGAACATTCAAGTTATGATTTTCCGCAGATACGAACAGAACGGTTTAATCATGGAAGTAGCTCACGTGAGTTGTACAAAAAGTAGACACTGTAGTGTGCCAGATATCAACATTTACAGTTATATACAATATTTTGTGTGTGTAAGTAAATGTATAAAATATCTAAAGTTTGGTATATCGTGTGTGTGTGTGTATGAGGGTGCGGGAGAAATGAGTCGGTCTCACCGGTTTCAATGAATCAGTCCAGGAGCACTATGATAGAAAACGTCTGTACGGTAAAGCTGTCCTGATGGTGAATAATCCTAATTTCGGAAAAAATCCTCAACAAAACACAGTCCAATGCAGTGGAAAACAGCTCTGAGATAAAATTGGGTCCAGGATTCCCCTCGCGATTTAAAGGTGTGGAGACAGCACTGTTACATTTCACATTTCCTTAGGCTTGGTTACAGTTTTTGGCCACATGATGGCATGGTGGAGGAAGGGGACAGAGATTTGGTCAAGTGGATTGTTATGCTTTACATTTGTATATTCGTGTCAAAGGCGTATATGACTCACTTTGTCAGACTTGAGAACAAATCGGACTTCTACTGTTCATAAGTCGGGGACGACCTGTACTTAAACTGTGAAGTTGGCGTGTCTGTACATTGAAGATGTTTGCAAAAAAAAAATTATTTGAGAAATGTAAGATAAGTAATAGAACACATCAAGATGGGTTTTGTAATTTTTGTTTGTCTGTCTGTTTGTGCACGCATAAAACTACTGAACAAATTTGAATGGGGTTTTCACACGAGTGTCTAGCTGAGCTTGAGGTAACATACAGGCTTTGTTTAACCACAATCGGCCCACGGGAAGAGAATATATGCTACCTTAAAATTTTAATGAAAAACGCCCTTATGTCATAAAAAACCAACCATGAAAAAAAACAATAGTTCATCTCAAAATTCACTCGATGGCGCTGTACACACGCTTATGAGTGTTCAATTGAAATCTTAATAAACACAATCTCACACCTTCATTCCACACAGGTCACAGTAACGCGAAAAAAATTTACTACATCCCAAAATTCAACAGATGGCACTGTACATTTTTTAAAACGGTCCTTATGAGTGTGCAGTTAAAACCAGTGTAGCAATAATGATGGATGTAACTTGATTAACATACTTCTTTCTCTAGGCTGTTTCTCACCATGGACCCTGCGCACGGAGAGATTTCCCGCGCTATGAGGAACCGCGGTGTGGAGATCTACATCCCGGGAGAGAACGAGGGAGCGTGTTGGGACTCTCTGGACCTGAAGACCGTCTTACACACTCTGGGGGTGACCGGCGACTGCGTGTGCGACCTGCTGACGACCGTCCATTCCGAGATCAAGGCGGCTATCTGGGGTGAGCGTTTTCAAAATAGCACTCCGCGTAAGGGCGTGCCGATCCGATGCTGAGAGCGCATGGAAATCCTAAAAGAGCTTATCGTGTTCACAGACTCGCCGGCGTCCTCTGTGTCGTCTCTGCTGCATGCGGCTGCGCTGCTGTCCAGTCAGCTGCAGAGAGGGGTAGATCTGCCCAGCGCGCTGCTGCAGGCATGTGGGGAAGCGTATGCCCTCTGTCAGCGCACCACCTCCAACCAGAAGGTACGCGACACACGCACACAAAAAATTTTTACCCAGGTTTATTAGATGTTGTGTTTGGGACATGTCTCATAGTCGCTACTTTCTCTCTTGTCTTCTTTTCCCAGCTGGCTCAGGAGCTGATAGAAAGGCAGTTGGCGGTGTTGGACTCTGAAGAATGGGGCAGTGGGCTGTTGTGCGCCGGCGTGTGGCCGGATCGAGTCCCTTCTGCCTTGCAGTCCACAGAAGACTCGTGCTTTTCCAGCGTCCAGAGGGACGGCCAGGTTCTGCTCTACTGTCTGAACACGCTCAGTCTGCACAGCAAGAGGTCTGAAACGCACATACATACAGGACAGTATAAATATATTTAACGATACCATCGCCATGTGAGTAAACACCTACCTTCACCTACGTGTGCGCACACAGGAGTCGCCCGCTGAGCCTGACCGACCTCCAGAGGGCGATGCAGAGCGGTGCGGCGCTGGAAACCCTACAGTTTTCTCCAGAAAGCAGGCCGTGTGACGGGATCAGTGACGCCCAGCAGCTCCTTCCCACGGCGGTGCGGATCCTGACCGAGAGAGCCTCCCACAGCGACTGGGTGCTGCGTACCAGCTGGCTCTCACACCTCGCAAAAACCTACAAACACGTCCCAGGTACGGAGACACACAACCGCAGCACGGAACTCTGAAGTTGTTGTTTATTAAAGTGTAAGACCTTAACGTTTGAACACTTAAACGGACAGTTAGTAGTTTTTATACCTGGGATAAGTGTATCATTTTTAAAGATACCTTAAAAAAACTGCAAAACTTAATATATAAATCAGACAGCTCTGACTAGTTTCTTCATTTTAGGCTTCTGATATAAAAAAAATATATAATATATATGCGCTATTTTTTATATACTGTATGTATATGTATATATATATATGTATCCGCAGATACGAACGGACCGCGTTTCTACTCCTGGAGCGGAAGTAGCTCACATGTATTGTACGAAATAATAAAAAAAAGAAAACAGATACCAATATTTACAATTATATACAATATTCTTGGAGTGTAAGTAAATGTATAAAACGTCTAAAAGTCGGCCTCACCGGTTTCAGTGTTCGGGAGCACAATGATAGAAAATGTCTGTCCTGTATATCTGTCCTGATGGTAAATAATAATCCTAATTTCGGAAATTCCTCAACAATCCAGAGTTCGCAGTCCAATACAGTGGAAAACAGCTCTGAGACAAAATGGTGTCCGGGATTCCCCTCGTGATTTAAAGGCGCAGAGACAACTTTTAGATTTGTGTGAGATTCATTTCCTTAGGTGCGGTTACGGTTTTTGGCCACATGATGTCGAGATTTAGTCGAATGGATTGGTATGCTTTACATTGTATATTCGCATAAAAGGCATATAAGACTCACCTTGTCGGACTTAAGAACAAATCGGACTTACGAACATGCTCCCAAAACATAACTCGTTCATAAGTTGGGGACTAACCTGTATTATCTGCATCAGTCTACCTGCAAAAGGGACGTTTTGTGGTTATACATTTTGCAGAAGCAGCTCTGATCCAGCTGGAGGCAGAAAATCAGGCTCTCAAAGCCGTCTTCAACAGCAAGCTGGTGGGCAAGGGCAAATACCTGACTGAGCATCTTCAACCCCACAGCACAGGTACGAGAGTCTCAATACACATAAAGCATGAGTAATCCACAAAGTAAGCGCTGATTATTGATGATTCCTTATTCCTGTCTTCAGACGACTACCGGATCCTGGTAGACATGCGCTGGAACAAACAGTACCTGGACATTTTGGCTAACACCTGTAACTTCGAGGACGAGGAGCGGTGTATGGAGTTTATGGAGGCTCTCTACGCCGTCGCCAACAGGTTTGGTTCTAGCTCTGGAGTCGAGTTAATGGGTTTGAATCGCAAGAAGTGTCTTTTATAGTATTTATATTTTTTAAATACGTTTCAGAATCATCATACTTATGGACCGCGAGGAGAGAGCAGCTGTATGTAGCAGCACAGGAAATACATCACCTAGTAACAGTGCACTGAGACTGGCCACTGGCTTTTCTAAAGGTATTGGTACAAATTCAAATATTAAAGATAGATATATGAAAGATTATGTATATACGAGGGCCTTTCAAGTCAAACCGGGACTTTAGATTGTGCAGAAAATTAGCTTTATTTCTCCCCCCCAAAAAAAGCCAAATCTCAAAATCTGTATTTGCAAGACAAGTCGATCAATAAACAGGTATAGTACGACGAAAATCTAAGTCACAAAGTGAATTCCCGGAAAAATCTGCATTTCCAGCCGCAATGTTATCCAAATCACAAAGCAAATTCCATAGATCTGATTTTTACAAGCCAAGACAATTAAGTAAAGCATTTGCTTAAACTCTGTATTTATTCCTTCCTACAGAGAACGTGGAGTAAAGGCGCCAGGTCGCGTTTATTAAATTGGATTTCATTTTTCTGCAAATTTTTCCACTATATTGCAAAAAGTATTCGCTCGCCTGCCTTCACATGCATACAAACTTAAGTAACATCCGATCCTTACCCCTTTGGGTTTAATATGATGTTGGCCCCGCCCCCTTTGCAGCTATAACAGCTTTTACCGTTCTGTGAAGGCTTTCCACAAGATTTAGGAGTGTGTTCGTGGGAATTTCTGAGGTCGGACACTGAGAAGGCCTGTTTTGCCTGGTGTTGAGGTGCAGGCCAGTCAAGTTCTTCTACAGCAGACTTGCTCGTCTTTGTGGACCTTGCTTTTGTGCACCGGTGCGCAGTCATGAAGGGGACATCCCCAAACTGTTCTCGCAATGTCTCAGTATGCTGAAGCATTAAGAGTTCCTTTCACTGGAACTAAGGGACCGAGCCCAACTCCTGAAAAACAACCCACACCAGTTCCAACATAACTCATATTAAACCCTATGGATTATGAATTGGATGTTCATATGCGTGTGAAGGCAGGCGAGCGAATTCTTTTGGCAATATAAGGTATATAATTATTGTTGTATTTTGCCTTCACTAAGGGTTACATTAAGAACCAACCTTTGACATTATTATTATTATTTATTTTGTAATTTTTTTTAAAGGAACGGTAGATATTGCGCAGCTGCCGCATCCAGTCCTGGTTCACCTGCGCTCTTTCTTCGACCTGTGGGACTCCTTCGTGCTGCAGGCCGTGCAGGTGGATCAGCCGAACATCTCGGACCACCTCATGTTCGAGGTCAGAGACTCTTGTCTCTTGTGTGTGTGTGTGTGTGTGTGTGTGTGTGTGTGTGTGTACACGTGTGTGATTGATTTTAAAACCCTTGCTTGTTTTATGTTTTGTGAAGATTCTGCAGCTGCTCCGGTGGCGAGACCATTTCTGGAACGTGTGCAACTCTGTGCCAGCGGATGCCCGCGGAGTGTGTGTGCTCTCCCTGCACTGGCAGTGGGTTCACAAGCACCTCGTGCTACGCCTGCCGCAGCTCCTGATGGGAGAC
>JAOTRS010000025.1:3243073-3256165 GCA_028565755.1 Dinotopterus cunningtoni
GTACATAACCTACGGAGGTTTTGCGATGATTTGCGCATGCGCGCCCAGTAGAAAATGAACGAATCACTCTCCGAGACGTCTCAGTCTTCTGAGTCACGTTCAAGACTCGATCAAAGAGAACGAATCGTTCATGAACGACCCATCACTAACAACTGCAAGAATTGTTTATCGTGAACATTATTAATATCCGTATTATCTCAGTAATGCAGACAGATTTGGCTTGGAGCACAATTACACCAATAAATCAATGATTTGGATTTTTTTTCCTCCCTTCAGGTCTGTCGTATCGTAAGGGCCTGACTTGGGGTCGTACAGCAGATCCAGAAGAACCGCTGTTTTTGCAGCCTGTAGAGATGGGAACAACACTGGCTGCACTAAGAACACAGGAACACACAGACAACATGTACGTTCTCATTCTTACATCCTTTTTTTATAATAATAATTTAAAAAACACTGTGAGGGAGCAACGGTGGCATCGAATTAGTCCATGCTTTATAGAAATTTGCAAAGTAGAAAATGCAGCTTGAGTGTCTGTTCCAAATTTCTCTATTTAGATAAAAAAAATGCATAAAAGTTTTGTCCTTTTTTGTTTGTTTGTTTGTTTTTCTCTAGGTTGTTTGCTCAGATGACTAGTGCATGGGACGGCTGTCAGAAATATTTCTACCGCTCCTGGGCAAGACGTAACGCCATGCAGGCCGCGATGCAGGCAGCCGTGAAGGTTTGCAGAGATTTTATCTTCTCCAAAAAGCAGGAATGAACAAAAAAAAAAAAAAGTCGCGTTTGTCACCAATATTACCATTCCATAATTCTACAGGCACCAATAGTTTGTCGTTATAAGAGATGAATTAAATAACAATATGTTTGTGTGCGTTTAAACCTTGTAGGAACTGGGTTTGGGGAACGTGGAGCGGTGCCGGGGGTTCTCCTCTCACCTGTTCAAACTGCTGCTCAGGCAAAGGCGCCGACTCGCGAAAATAAACCAACACTTCACGGATCTCAGGTACGCCCCTGATCGGACATCTCTCGATCCTAACGGTGTCGTCTGACCTTCCGGCTCAGCTGTGCATTTCTTTTCTTTTTTTCTCTCCTGCAGGAGATTGATTGACGCTGTACAGGACGTCCGGTCTCAGATCACTTCGGGAGAGGACGAGGAGCGCTGTCTCCCGCCTCAGAGCGCGCTAACGGGCTGGGTGACGAAGGCGCGGACGCTGGCGCAGCAGTGCTGCGTGGCCCTGCAGCAGTTCTCCTGGGTGCTCCAGTGCTGTCCCGAGGCGTCGCCCGGGACGCCGAGCCCGTCTGGGGAGGGCGAGGCCACGCTGAGCCACCCTACACCCCTGTCGGCTCACCTCCAACCTCGGGCGTGTCTGATGAGGCGGGGCGAGGCGAGCTGGACGGAGGCCATGAAGAGCGTAGAGGCTCTGCAGAGCGAGAGCGCGCGGCTGAAGGACAGACTGAACGCCCTGGGGCAGGAATCCACACTCGGTGCCATCCAAACCAGGTCAGACTCCGGTCGTAGTCGTAGTCGACGTCGCCGTACAAAGTAATGTAAATAAAATTATGTAAAGGCTTATTCTTTTCCCAGGAGGCACTTGGAGGAGTGCTGCTCGTGCGTGCACAGCCTGGGGACGCTAGCGAACCAGGCGGTGTCCCTCGGGCGCCTGTTTGACGTCGACGCGCCTCAGTCGCGGTCATGTCTGACTCGAGGCCTGCACGCCGTCACGGTGGAGGTGGACACGTGCGTCACCGAGTTCACCGCCTGGAAATCACAACTGCCGCCGCTTAGGACGTCATCCAAACGTGAGGACACGAGGAACTTACACTTCTGTGAACTTCTTCAGGGTATCAGGATAGCGCTCTGGAAACAACTACAAGTCGCTCATGGTTCCCTTTTTTTTTCTTTTTTTTTCCCCTCTCGCAGGTTTTACGACATCGTTCCGGGCCGAGTTCTCTGAGCAGCTGGAGGGAGCCATCAGTACGGTTCTGTGTGCCGTGCAGAGTCTGGTGAAGAGGAGGGAGCGAGAGAGGGAGGAAGAGCGTCCGGAGGAGAGCAGGAAAGGTGCGGAGTGGTAGCCGAAACCACGTGCAGGCTTCCTGTTTAAATATATAAAACGAGACACACTAAAAGGAGGCGGACCCGCGGCAGAGTGGTTAGCATTGTCGCATCGCACCCTCAGGGTCCGGGTTCGGTTCCCGCCTCGGGGTCTGTGTGCATGGAGGTTGCGTGTTCTCCACATGCTTGGTGGGTTTCCTTTCCACAGTCCAAAAACATACAGATTAGTGCGTATGAATTGGCACCCTGTCCAGAGGTTACCCCGCCTCGTGTCCAAAGTCTCCCGGGATCAGTTCCAGGCCTCCCAGCCAGGATTTGTTTTTTAATTAATTAATGTATTTATTTATTTATTGTAATTTTTTTTTTAAGTTTGGTGTGAACGATTTCTTAACTGACATAAAACAAACCATGTCTGCATGTGTCTGTCCGTCCATTCCAGAGAGCAACTCCGAGGTGGCCGAGGAGCTCCTGAAGCCCGGACACATGAGCCGGCTACTGGAGGAGGACCTGAGTGAGGACGTGTCGTGTCTCTCCCTGGCGGAGGTCATCGGGGTCGTGGAGAGGCTGCTGGAGAGGCTGCGATCCTACAGAGACACGTGTAAAGCACGGCACTTGGGGGTGAGTTTTTCCTTTAGTGGACGTGTCCCAGGAGACGATAAATCCCGTTCGATTTGATTGATTTAAAGAAAAAAAAAGGGCAAATAATGTTTTGTCTGATAAGTCTGAAAGCGACCCAAGACAGCAGACGAAAACGTTCTGGCAATAAACACAAGGTTAAAACACATCATCTACGTTTTTAAAACAAGAACAAAAATTTTAAAAACTTATTCTGCAAGACTAAACCAGAAAATCTTTTACAATTTTTAGCGAAAGTGCATCTAAAGAACCTTATGTAAAGACTTGTTCTTCTGGCCCTGTTATAACGTGATATTTAGTTATTTTATTATTATTATTTATTTTTTTTATTGTTTACCTTTTTCCACAACTCTTTAAATTCCTTACATTATAACATATTATTATATTGGTTTAAATAAAATATAAAATTTTCTAAATAAATAAATATGAATAATAAATAATGATTATTACAAACACTCAAGAACCAGAATCATTAGGAACTATTAAGCTGTGCCTCCAACCACTTGACAGGAAGTGCACAATAAACAAGAAGTCTAAAATAAAACTATTTATCTAAAGTTTAAAATCTAAAGTTTAAATTAATTATAATACTTCCGAGCTATTTATTTATTTTTGTCGATTATACATTTTTGTTATTAATCAGAATACAAACAAAATCATATTTTCTTACTATTAGATGCATCAGTAGTCAATGATTTGGTTTTGTGTGTGTGTGCGTGTGTGTGTGTGTGTGACGAGCAGGAGCTGAGGGACGCCTGCCAGGACCTGGTTCGCCTGGAGCCCATGCTGTGTGTGTACGCGGAGCTGGTGCGCTGGTACGTCGCGGTGTGTATGGGCGCTCACCGCAGCACGGGCAAACTACTGTCTGTCCTCGCGAGCATCTTCACCGAGCTCGCTCAGAAGGTAATGCTGCAGAAATGAAACATGAATTTCAAGTACAAATGTTAATGAATATATTAATCTTTAATGACATTTCCCCCTCTGTCTCTCTCTCTCTCTCTCTCTCTCTGTCTCTCTCTCTCAGGGATTTTGTTTGCCGCAGGAGTTGATGAGTGGAGGTGATGGAGAAGGAGCCACACAGTTCCATGACTACGAGGGCGGGGGGATCGGAGAAGGAGAGGGCGTCAAAGATGTCAGTGACAAGATCGAAAACGAAGATCAGGTAACGTCCGTCTAAATTCTGTTAGTTTTTAAGCAGAGGGCAGACGTTTAAAAAAAAAAAAAAAAAATTAATTAATAAAATTAAAAATCTTTACACATTTTGCTGCAGGTCGAGGACACGTTTCGGGAAGGACAAGAAAAGAGCGAAGAGGAGCCGGACAAGCGAGATATTAAGGAAGAAGACGATGCCATCGAGATGTCCGAGGACTTCGATGGAAAGATGCACGACGGGGAGACGCGAGAGTCGGGTGTGTGAGCAGACCAATTTTGTGCTGAATCGAATCTTCTGCACTGCAATAGTTCCTCTGCTCATCATGTTTTCCGATAAAAGACAGAGTTGTCCTGTAACACCGTTATGAAGTTATTTCTGTCAACACGTAGCTTCAGGTTTAATTAAATCTGTAGGTGCCAAAACTTCTGACAGGTTTATCTCACAATGTGTTTTATTTTATTTTATTTTATTTTTTTCTCACATCCAGGTGACGAAGACGACTCTGATAAAGAGGAGGACGAGGAGCTGGATAAGAAGATGGGAGACCTGGGAGACGGACCAACTGACACCCTGGATGAAAGAATGTGGGGTGATGATGATGATGATGATGATGATGATGATCAGGATGCCAGTGACAAGGAGGACGAGTCCGGGCCTGGAATGGATCAGGTAGTGACACGTGACAGAAGGGAGCACCCGGTTTCCTTTAACTCCTCTCCTGTACTTATTAATGAGTTACAGTATATAGTGAAGGTTATAACACAACTTTTTTGAATTGAGTTGAAAATGTATTTTATACATTGCTAGATTTTAGGACAAAGTAGACAGTTTTAAAACGGTTTACAGTTATATACAGTATTTTCAGTGTGTAAGTGAAATGTATAAAATGTCTACAGTCCGGTATATTGTACGTGTGTGTGTGCACGTGAGAAATGAGTCGGCCTCACCAGTTTCAACGAATAGTTCGGGAGCACAATGATAGAAAATGTCTTGATGGTGAATAATCCTAATTTCTGTAAAAATCCTCAACAAGACAGGGTTCACAGTCCAAGACAGTGGAAAACAGCTCTGAGACAAAAATGGCGTCTGGGATTCCCCTTGCGATTTAAAGGCGCAGAGACAACACTGTTACATTTCCTTAGGGGCGATTACCGTTTTAGGCTACATGATAGCAGTGTGGGGAAAGGGGACAGAGATTTAATGTGGATTGATATGCTTTATATTGTATATTTGTATCAAAGGCGTATAAGACTCACTTTGTCAGACTTACGAATGAATCCGACTTACGAACATGCTCTCGGAACAAAATTTGTTCATAAGTCGGGGACTTACTGTATTGTTGTGATACGTAGGTGCCAATTTGATTTAAAATGCGATTTTATAAGTATCACGAATTGATAAATAATCCCGATCCGTTATCATTACATTTTTAATTTTTTTTGTTACAATTCTAAACAAACTTGGGAAATAATTTGCTCCTACCATACATACGATGTGTGAATAGTTAAAATTTCTATTATAGATTATAGATTATTGTACATTATAATCCACCTGCAGAATTATAGCGCGGCTGCAAGATTTTATAACCTCAAATGCACTATATAAATAAATAAATGAAATTTTTTTTAAAGATATTTAAGATGAATAAAATTGCCACACAAAAGAGTCACTGAATCGATTTAATCTTTCTAGTAGTCAGTGGTGGGATTATATTTTTATCACATTTGTTTGGATTCTGCAGGGAGAGTCCGAGTTAGTCGCCAAAGATGACAACACGGAAGCCGGGGAGTCGAATAAAGACAAGAAAAACAAGGACGAAGACACGCCAATGGACAATAAAGATGAGAAGGAGAAAATCCACGAGCAGGTTGATGAGGTAAGTTTTTTTTTTTTTCCCCGTTTAAGCATTAACATGTAAATTGTTTTTGGGTTACAAAGAAAGCTTAAAGCACTTTGTCCATATATACAGTAAATCTAGTTTAAACGTGTGAAAATGTGAATTTGTTTGTTAAATGTCACGTGTCCTTGTGTACGACTGTAGCGCGAGTTTGACGAGAACGAGGTGGACCCCTATCACGGTAAGCAGGAGCAGAAAACCGAGGCGGAGGCCATGGATCTCCCGGAGGAGCTCAACCTGGACCAGGATGAACAGGGAGGACAGGACGAGGAGGGAGAGGACGAAGGAGACGGTTAGTGTGACGTCGGCTAAAAAAAAAAAAACGTTTACAAATCATCACAAGATGTCTAAAAGCAGTGTCTTTTTTTTTTTTTTTTTTTTTCCTCCTGTAGCTGAGAATCCGTACGACATCGAGGACAAACCCATGGAGGTGGACGCGGCTGAAGGAGAGGAGGAAGGAGAAGAAGAAACAGAGAAAGGTGAAGAGATGATGGGAGACCAGCAGGACGCTCAGGGTGAAGAGGAACAGAAAGGAGACGAAGAGGTGGGAAGAGAAGACGGAGACGAAGGTAAAGACTCTGAGACGGACGAGAGAGGAGAAAATGAAGAAGGAGACGGAGATGAAGAAGAGAAGGAGAATGGACATGAAGAGGGCAAAGAGGAGGACAAGGCCGTTCCTGCCGATCAGGGCGAGAAACCAAAGGTTTGTTTTGCATTTTGTTGTTTTAGTTTTTATATATAACAGGGATGAGAATCACCAGGGAAATTATTTGGCAAATAATTTGCTCCTACTACAAGCGGTGCTGTGCTGTGTGAATAGTTTCGAGTTCGTCCCCTGTAGGATCATAGAGAAATCAACCTCAAATGCAAACTTATAAATTAGATATTCATTTAAAAAAAAAAATAATGAAAAATTTTGGAGACAGGTGGATCACATATCAACACATTGACTCCAAAATCAAAATAATTATTATGTTTATAATAGAGATGAACCGGTCGATAGGCTGGTGACCAAAATTGTCTGGTTTTCAGTTCTCAGATATAAACAATTCTGAGTGCAAAAGCTTCCGATTGTCGCAACATAAATGCATTTCTTTTGCCGCTACATTATCAAAAATTGTGCACGTTTAAATCCTCCAATCTGTCTTTTTCTCTAAACTCATTACACACGCTTACACCGGTCTCAAGACACCACGAGCGCTAATTAATCAAAAGTCGCGTACATTTAAAAAGTAGGTGTTTGAGGCGATAAAACGTCACCGTTTCTTCATAATGAAATGATACGTGCTGCTCAGTAAAAATTTAAGTTAAATGGTTAAGTTAAAAACTCTTGTATTTGAAGTTTGATTGTAGCGTTTAAACGCTGCGCTTGGTTTCTAAGTGAGAAAACTAATGTTAAGTAACAGGCTACTTTTACTCAATCATTAAACATTTTTTAAAGGTTTAAACTTGTCATGGGAAATGTAATATCGGATTGGGATATTTATAAAACCGTAATACTTATAGATTCGCAATTTTAATTGAATCGGCACCGAGGTATCATCAGTTCGTATTGGTGATTCCCGTCCCTATTATTTATCTAACATGCTGATTTAAAATTGATAACTCAAACTTCTGACACATCTTATTTGAAAGCGTGATCGTTTTTCTTGCGCTCTTCATCAGAACGAGGACGATGATGCAGAGGAAGACGACAACCAAGTGGAGTCTGCCGAGAGGAAGGAGCACGCGACGGACGGGCAGACGGGCGAGGAAAACGTCCAGAGCGACACGGCAGTGGAACTGGCAGGAGCCGCGTCCGAAAGAGACCAGGCCAAAGAGGTAAGTGTAGTTTGCTCAGATCCCTTGTTTATCAGCGGGAAGACTGAAGTCTAAATCCGGACACTTTCTCATCTCCCTCAGGAACATGGGACCGGGTCGGCTGACGCCAGTCAGGCAGAGGGACACGACTCCACGCTGATGGCCAGGATGAGTTCTCAGAGGCAGAGACAGAAACAGACACAGGTTCGTGTCTGAAACTCAAAAACTGTATAAAAATGTGTAAATAAATTGTTCGTAAATGAATGAATCACCAGGGACGTCATTATCACGATATGAAGGTGCCGATTCCATTTGTACTGCGATACTTTAGGTATCATGATATATACATATACGTATTTTGTTTATTATTATTCATTTCTTTTTTTCAGATTTGCAATTCTAAACAAATTTAGCAAATAATCATATCCTACTACAATGTGGTGTGAACAGTTCAGCGTGCACCACCTGCAGGATCATAGAGGAACTGCAACATTTCACCACTTCAAAAGCAAATGTATACAATTTTAAAAATCTACAGTGAAACCTCGGGTCACGAACGGCCCCCGAGTACGAACAAAACAGTTCACGCCAAAAAAAAAAAAAAATCTTCTCGGAACACAACCCGAAAACCGTTCACTTTACTACTAAATTAATACGATACACGTCCCGAGCTCCCGCGAACAGCTGATTGAAGGCGTGAGTGCGTCACCCAGAATCGGTTTTTGCTCCATCTAAATTTTCTGCCTTTGCTGAGAAGTATCATCCGAACTAACCAGAGTGCGACACCTTATATACGATACCGCGGCGTCTTTCTGTGCGGCGCAATCACTCTGGATATATTTTTAGTAAAACCGGCTGCCACATACGAACCAGAGGCCAAGAAACAGGAGAGAAACTCCCTGAAGGAGAAAGTGTTGTTATGGAAGGGGGCACGTATCTTCTACACGTCTTCCTCTCCTCCATTCCTTCACGTCAGCGAGTCTCCCTATATTATTTATATATAAGGTTTATATATAGAGAGCTGCTTTATTTTTGTATACAATAATTAAGGCTTTTTAGATATATAAATCAGGTTATGAACAGAATTTATGAACGAATTACATTTGTCACTGTATTAAAAAAACAAAACACAATACATAAATTTCCACACAAAAGAATCATGATACTGATACAGAATTGTTTTTTTGTTGTTGTTGTTTTGTTTTTTACCTCATCTCTAAGATGAAGCATTATTAGTCTTTAGTAGAATAGTTTTAGACCTGCTGCTGAACATACGTATGCGTGTGTGTGTGTACACAGAGTTTTAAGCGGAAGCCGGGCCGGGCGGATAACGAGCGTTCTTTGGGGGACGCCAACGAGCGCGTGCACAAGCGTCTGCGTACGGTGGAGAGCGCCGAGCGGAGAGAGCAGGAACACCCCCCCGGCGACGCCCAGCAGGAGTCTGACATGTACGAGCACGTCAGACACGGCGAGGACGAGTACGACACGCAGACATACGGTGAGACTCTGTTTACTGTAGGTCTTCCGCTCTCGCGGACTGTCCTGCTTCACTCTGGAACAAACTTCATCATCATCATTACGAATACTCAGCGTGGTTCATCTGTGTATTCGTCTTTAGACACAGCCAGCACAGAGCAACAGAAACCGACGTCTATGAAGCACGATGATGATGATGAAGATGGTGATGTTGCTATGGAGACCGATGAGGAGAAAGAGATGCAGGCAGTGGATGCTCCGGAGCTGAAGCCGGAGAAGATGGACAGCTCTAGATCCTCTCAGAGAGGTAGATGTACAGTACATGTCCCGCTTCTTTCTTCTCTTTTAAATAGTTTTTGTGATGAAATCCCAGGACTTCTCACTTTCTACTGTCTTTGATGTTTGTTCTCTCTCTAGGTATGGAAAGTGGAGACACCCAGAAAGGTGAAGATAAGGAAGAAGAAGATGAGGAGAAACCAGAGACCGAGACGAGTCACGACGAAGAGGAGACGAGGGAGAGGAGCAGAGAGTCCACGATACACACCGTGCCGGAGTTACTGACGGAAATCCTCAAGGTGCCGTGATTCAGCTTTGAAACACACGATGTCAAACACTGTCGCTGTCGAACATTTTTACTGAACATGTGTGTGTGTGTGTGTGTAATAGCTCCAGGTGAAAGATCCAGATCTGCTGAGAAGAGATTTAGAGCTGCAGTTGGAAGCGTGGCACAATCAGCCTCTAGGATCTCTGGAAGAGGTGAACAAACTGCCATCACAAACCCCTTGTTTTTTTTTTTGTCCGCAAATGAGTGTTATGAATTTTCTCTGACCTTACATATACTGCAGGTTTACAATTTAGGACTACAGTTAAGAACAGTACAGCGCTACCTCAGCATACAGATTTTCACCTGAAGAACTGAAATTCTGCAAGAAATTTGCAGACCTGACATGGCGGCTCTCACATGACCAACATTACTTGCAGAAGAAATACAGATGTTTACAGATTTTTTTTTATCATAATATTTGTCATTCTCCACAAATACCAATAATGCTAGTTTAGCCTAGTCCGTAGATACGTACGTCATTAGCGTTGCTGATTTGCGATAGAGAGAAGGATATTTGTAAATCTGATTTGAGAACAGCGTGATACAAACAACACCGTGTGTGTGTGTGTGTGTGTGGCAGGAGAGTGCGGCGACAGCCATGTGGCAGCAGTACCAAGCGCTCACCTCGCCTCTGTCGCAACAGCTGTGTGAGCAGCTCCGCCTCATCCTGGAGCCCACGCAGGCGTCCAAGCTCAAGTCAGTCCCGTGCAACCCCCCCCTCTCAACAACACATCGAAATCTATTTCTTTTATTTATTTCTTTTAAAATTCATGCTGTCTCTTGACTAACGCGGTATTTCTGTGTGTCCTGTTCAGAGGCGATTACCGCACGGGAAAACGGTTAAACATGCGTAAGGTCATCCCCTACATCGCCAGCCAGTTCCGGAAAGACAAGATTTGGTTGAGGAGGACGAAGCCCAGCAAGAGAGATTATCAGATCTGTCTCGCTGTGGACGACTCGTCCAGCATGGTGGACAACCACTCCAAACAGGTGCGATATAAGCGAATGATTGTTTGTTTTTTTTGGACAGATTTTAAAATGATTACAATAATATTGAAATGTCTTGCGTCTTGCCGTACTGCAGCTGGCGTTCGAGTCCGTGTCCGTGATCGTGAACGCTCTGTCCCTGCTGGAGGTGGGACAGGTGGCCGTGTGCAGGTCAGTACACCAGGGGTGAAATCTTATTAGCATTTTAAGGCCAAGAGGTCATTCTATCTGAGTGATGATCACGGGTGTCAGGTGTGTGTAAGACGACAGATCGCACTTTCCTTCAAGTGTGTAACACTGCCCTGTGAGTGTGTCTTGGAGGACGTGTGCGTGTCTTATCAGTCTTTAGCCTCTCTGCTTGGTGGCTGCCGTGTGATAAGCGAGAGCTGGCTGGTGGGGGGAAATTGGCCGAAAAGTGTTCCAAAAAAAAACTTTTTTGTTTTTGTCTTTCTGTTTTTGTGTACTCTGATTATGGGGTTAAGTTAAGGCAGCTGTTTGTTTTGTTTTTTCTTTCTCCAGCTTCGGTGAGAGCGTGCAGCTGCTCCACCCGTTCCAGCAGCAGTTTAACGACCAATCAGGAGCCCGAATCCTGCGGCTCTGCCAGTTCCAGCAGAAGAAGACGAGGATCGCTCAAGTAATGCTCCATGTGTTAAACCTCGTGATTTAGAATGTCCCCCTCATCACAGTACATTTCACCCTGCAGTGCAAAAAGTCCTGATCCATCCCTCATTTCTTCATATTAAATTACCGTATTTTTCAGACTATAAGGCGCATTTTTTTTTTTTTAGTCATCTGCCTAGCCGTGCAACTGCAGCGACTTTCTGTATAAATGTGTATTTACTATTATTTTGTCACTAGATGGCGCTTTTGGTTCTTGTGACTTGATTGAAAATCATATTGTCGAAGAGGAAAAAGTTTACATTCGCACCAAACTATAACTCTGGTCGTGAGACCTCACTCACTCATTCATCTTCTATACCGCTTTATCCTGTATTTAGGGTCACGGGAGGCCTGGAGCCTATCCCAGGAGACTTGCCAATATATTACAGGGCACACACACACTCATTCACACACTAAGGGCAATTTGGGAACGCCAATTAGTCTAATCTGCATATCTTTGGACTGTGGGAGGAAACCGGAGTACCCGGAGGAAACCCACCAAGCACGGGGAGAACATGCAAACTCGTGCACACAGAGACGGGAATCGAACCTGGACCCTGGAGGTGCAAGGCGTCAGTGCTAACCACTATGCTGCCATTTTATTTAGTTTTATTTATTTCATAAGTGTGTGTGTATATATAATCAGTTAAATATATATTTTTAATTAGCAAACTAAAAAAAATAATTTTTTTTTGCTAATAGCGACTTACATTCCGGTGCGACATATAGTCTGGAGAATACGGTAAATGATGTAGATTAAATTAAATAAATGGCATTAAATGTTTACTGTGACAGGCTGAAAAAGTGCCTAAAGATTTAAAAACTGGTTGTTTATGTAACAACCTCAGCAGCAGCGACCTCATTTCCCCTCTCGTCTGTTTCGACCACTCAACACTCAGCATCACCAGTAAACTAATCACCATCCTGATCATCTGCACCTATTTCTCACTGTTTCATGCCTTAAGTTAGATGTTTTTCATTTTCTGTTATTCCTCACATTATAATATTGTCTTCTCTTACAGTTTTTGGAGACTTCCGCCAACATGTTTGTAGCAGCCAAACATCAAAATCCAGGCGCTGCGAACACGGGTTCGGACCGAATCTACCCTCTTACTTCATACAGTTGGATTTTCTGTGCATGTTGTTCTCCGCTCTTTATTCAATCCTGCTGTTTCCTCGTTCAGAGACGGCGCAGTTGTTGCTGATCGTGTCTGACGGCAGGGGCTTGTTTCTGGAGGGGAAGGAGAGAGTCACGGCGGCGGTTCAGGCCGCTCGCAGCGTCAATGTCTTCGTCATATTCGTAGTGCTGGACAACCCCAACTCCAGAGTATGACCGTTTCTAATAATCCGTAAACATTTCAGTTCCTCAGGGTCAGTGATGAACAGGTTCCTAATGAAGTAACACGATGTGAATATTGACCAAAGTTTAGTAAATGTATAAGGCTTATTTGTTTGTTGCTTAAAGTAACACACATCAATTTAAAGTCTTTGTTAATCTTTATATGGAAACATGGTCGACTCTGAACAGACACGGTTTTATTATTATTTATTTATTTTTACTTACTGAATACTTGACATTCTTATTCGCTAATTAACTTTTTTACCTCCTAAATTTTTTTACTCTTTTGTTTTGACAAAGAAAAAAATTTCAAAATTATATTGAATGAAATAAAATGATGATAACTTTAAATAAGCATATTAAATGTTTAAAATGTTAAACAAAAATTTGTTTATATTGAATATAAAACAACTACAATCTAAAAATAAGAAAAATGAGAATAGATAAAAATAGAAATTGAATAATATAAATTTATCAGATATCAATTGAG
>JAOTRS010000025.1:3307249-3333807 GCA_028565755.1 Dinotopterus cunningtoni
GCAAACTCCATGCACACAGAGACGGGAATCGAGCCTGTCCGGGAATCGAACCCGGACCCTGGAGGTGCAAGGCGACTAATGTTCATTTTAAACATCATAAACCAATCAGCCATGACATTATAACCACCTGCTTAATATTGTATTCTGACACTTTTCTATTGGCACCAGCATTAACCTTTTTATTAATTTGAGCTACACTAGTGCTTCTATTGGATCGGGCAACACGCGCCAGCCTTCACGCCCCATGTGCATCAGTGTGCCTTGGCCACCTACGACCCTGTCGCCAGTTTACCGGTTTTCCTTCCTTGGATCACTTTTAGTACGTCCTAACCAGGAACATCCCACAAGACCTGCAGCTGCTCTGACACGGGTCATTACTTTTCTGGTGGCAAAGCGGGGAACTACTTAATATTAGGCTTTTATTAATATTAATGTTAAGGCTGCTTAGTGTATATACTGTGCTAAATAACCCTAATTTATTGATTTACTGAATAAAAAAGCTCAAGGTGTCATCCACAGATCATCAGAAAGGGTGTGATTCTTTTTCCTCTTACTCCTGCAAGCATTTTTGTGTCCTCCTCCCACTGATTTAGGATTCAGTCGTGCTACAGACGTTGCTACCTCCAGCTGTCAAGAGACGATTCCAGTTCTGAATACAAGCAACCTGGAAGACTCCTTGAATATAATATTTGTTTATATGAGGGATTAACTCTGCTCAGAATGCAGTCTCCAACATGGATTACTGGCTTACACACATGCATAAGATCCCTGTCTGAGAAAACAAGATCCTCGGGGGATTTAGGAAATCTCATCAAATAAGAAACATCTCAGTTCTCTGGCATTTCTGAGAAAGAAATGTCAAGAGAAGGTCGAGGCTCTGACAGTAAGTTTTGTTCAATTTTGGAATTAAAGTCTCTGAATTCTAATAAGGTTATAAAAAGGGAGATTTATCCAGTATGACACCTTGTTCCGGCTTGTACAGTAGTTATACACATAGACAGTAACCTGACAAACAAGAACCTTGAAATATACTGGAGCAGAGCCACAGTTTCCATCCATCCATTAGCTTCTTATACAGTACAGTATGTGTAGGGTCTGGAACTTATTATCCCATGAAACCCAGGGCTCATGGTGGGGTACAACCTTACACTGCGGGCAACTTGGAAATGTCAATGTGAGAGGAAACCTGAGAACCTGGAGAAAACCCACTAAGCACAGGGAGAACATGCACACACACAAAACAGATGCAAGATTCGAACCCACAACCCTGGTAACAACAAAGCCACTGTGCTGCCTGGATTCCCTAAATTTAGTGACTTTGAACATGAATCAGAGCAACGCCTCTGTTGTGACGTCTCCAGTCAAATGACCTTATGTAACTCTTTTAGCTGAAGGTCCAGTTACAGACTTTCCCAGATGTGTCAGTTTATTTATTGTCTCTGCTCTGATTAATGACTTTTGAAGTTAAAAGACAGAAAAGCGTGAATATTCATTCCCATTAATTAATGGTGAAATTTCTGGTAAATGAAGGAAAAACTGACTGACGTATACAGAGGACTTCAAGCATAGTACGGAGATGTAAACATTTGAATGGTATAAATGTGGCTGATGGGATGTGGGGAGTTATTGCACATCCTCCGTACAGTCCTGACCTCGCTCAAAGTAATTTCCACATGTTTTTGTCATTTGAGGAGTTCCTGGGAGGCCAGCGTTTCAGACATGAAGCTGCCTTGATGGTATCCAAGCACAAGTGAAACACTGGGATAAGTGCATTAGCGTAGCAGGAGACTATATAGAGAAATAAAGGGAGTTTTTACTCTTATAACTGTGTTCTGTTATTCTGCTTAATTAAAATATACATATTGACTTGAATGACTCCTTGTACAGTCACATCTAATAAATGACTAATAACTAATCATCAACAGTTTAGCATTAAAATGTAATTGTCCCTACTCATTTACATAATTTGCTTTCCCCGATGAGGAAGCGTTTAGTTTCGGTTTAACATTTATATTGCATTTAAAAAGGCCATACTGAAAAGTCTTGTGGGAAGTAACCCCAAATAAATTAAATCACACTCCCACACCTGCCTCGTGAACTCGTACTTTTTCCAACCTTATCGAAGGTGCTATAAAAACCCCAAAATAACTTTTGAAGTCCTTGCATGGCCCGACTTGAATCCTGTTGAAAAATTTATGGAGGATTTTGAAATCGCAAGACTATAGGGATCATTGTAACATCGCATATTTTTATCTTATCCTTATTTTTTCTATATAATATTTTCTTTTCTTTTTTTTGTTATTTAAACATTTACTTTTTAATGCTTCAAGAATCATTTATAATTAGGCAATTTGCAACTATGAGATTTTTATGCAGCATTTGATTTATTCTGTAACCTTTACACATACTGTATACATACAGTGTATATTTTAAAAATAATGTCTGAAAACTTCTCTTCTATAATGCTCTTTTAAACATATCATTGCTTCTGCTTATAAATGAATACCTTTCTGTTCATAATTAAAAGTACACCTTTTAGTGGATATATCAAATTGATTGCAGCCAAAAAAAAAAAAACCTAAATGTTGGTCACTTCAACCAAGTAAAATTTTTATTTAAACTGCTGTTTTAAAAAAAACTAACAAAACAGACAAATGCTTACAGAAACATCATGGAAAGATATTCACAACACAATCTCATGCATTTCACTTTATAACACTGTAGTTACGCAACCTTTGGGAATATCTAGAAATAAAAAGAAAAGCATACATTCATTTCAGCTTTTTGCAGTAAGGGTACAGCAGTCAGTACTGGACAGTGATCTGAGGATCGGCTGTGACTGTGAGCATGGCAAGCGCGCTGGCTAACCAGGCAGAAAACATGCTCGTTGCATGATGGGGTAAAACCGCTCTGTTGTCCTGAATGGACCTGAGATCCTACACATACTCAGACTTTGGACGGCCATTTAACTTAAACATATCTGACAAACCAAAAGCTAGTTTTCTTGGATGTTATTTAAAACTCTTCATTTAATTCAAGTTTCCCCTCTTGATAGTGAAACCTATTTGTGTCCTGTGGTATCAAGTGGTATTAAGTCACAAAGGTTAGTTTTGCACTATGGCCAATACCGTGCATTAGGTGAAATATATAAAATTTTCCATTTCCCCCCAAAAATTGGTTGATAAATACTCAATTTTCCTGATCCTTTAGCAGAATTAAGACATTTTTTGTTATAAACCCATACTGATGTTAAAGTTATTTTTAGGGGTGACAGGGATTTCCTGGTTTCATTATGAAGCTAAGGGTTCCCTCTTTCCTACTTTGTCACAAAATCCTCATTGAAATATCTTTAAAATAGCATTTTAGCTTTTTTTCTGAAACTTCTTATGAAAACAAACTTGCACCAGCCACATCTCAAGAACCGGACACAATACAGTAACAAACATCAATATTTCCATATGCTTCCAATTTCAATATTTCGATAACTCAAATCACCCAAAATGTGACTTAATACCTGACTTGATGTGATGTTTCACCTTTTTCCATAACGCATTTAAGCAAAATATAGATATAAATCACATAACTAAACAGTGTTATGTATGTGCATGTGCAAACCAAACAGGTGAAAAATGAACAAATAATACAGTGTATAACAGTATAATGAAAGTTGGCCTAGTGTATCTCTTTTTTCAATAGAAAACAAATGAAAGCATCTCTTTTAGCATTATCTCTAACTATATTTCTAATGTTGTAACCAACCTTCCCAGTGGCATCAAAAACCTACACATGCACACGTTAGATTCATGGCTTCTTCAACTTGCTCCTCTCAGACGCCCTCTGAGCGTAATCCATCTATTCAAATGTGCTCTTACATTACTTATCAGCTTACTTCTTTGTAACTTATTGATGTTTGGATTAAACCCACTACTAGAGTATTAAATATAACTCATAACTCAATAAAAAATAAAAAAATAAATAAATAAATAAATGAATGAATAAATAAATCACAGATGCCCTGGCGATGCTTCACGATCCCCATATTGAGAAGCAAACACCTTAATTCACGACCATAATATACTCCGCTAAAATAATTTAGCAAATCAAAAGGCATGATTCAGAAGGCTGAATAATGTCTAAATAATAATAACAGTAATAATAATAATATGAAGAAGAAATATTCTTCAAGTAAAATGCCACCTACTGTGCATGAGAAAACCCAGCCAAGAGGCGGCACCTAAACACTAAAGAAATACACATCTGTTTGCAATGTCTCTCAAACATTAAGATTTAACTGATTAGAATCAGCTCACTTAATGTTCTAAATTATAATTAACTGATGAATGTTAAAATTTTCAAATTATGGTTATGCCATTTGTAGCTACAGTACAAGCGGCATAAACAATCGGTTGCTTAGGGACACTCACCCACCAGGGGGCGCCAAGATAAAATTCTTATACAGCGGTACCTCGGCATACGAACACCTTGCTAATGAATTTTTACCTTAAGAGCTGAAATTTTCCAAATCGAACGGCAGCTAAGTTACACATAAGTCTGAAAGCCGTTCAAAACTTGTTTATATCAGTGGAAAGCCAAGGGAAGCAAGTTTATGAGTAAGAGTTAGTAAAGGCATAGTACCATGGGTCCCATGTTAGCAAGGACGGTTCAAGAAGAAAACGGAGCCGCTTTCAGTTTAGTTGTTAAAGCAGCAATTGCCAAGAGGAATTATAAATTAAGGTTAAGTGAGGTTTAATATCTATTTATTTCATATTTTACTTTAATTTATAGTACATGTCTTTTCTAAATATCTTAATTGTTTTTAATATATAAAAATATGATTATAGTGTTGGAAATTGGTCATATTGGTAATATTTTTAGGTGGCTGAATGGATTACCTGCATTTGCATTATTTCCTACGGGAAATGCACTTCACAATATGACATTTCGCCTTAAGAACTAGGAACAGATTAAATTCGCCTGCCGTATGAGGTACCACTGTATCTCAAACTCCACCATCCTGGCTATTTAACTGCAAGCTCTCTTATCAAGAAGGCATTCTTCCCCAGAGAACTGTCACTTATTAAAGTAATAAATAATTTCTCACCATCTAGTGTAAGCTCCAGACTGTTGTAAGTGAAAATCCAAGTAGATAAACAATTTCTGGAATACACACACCAATCACCAGCTACGTTTACATGGACAGCCTTTCTTCGATATGACCGAAATTATTCCGATTAGAGATTCCAACTTAACTGCTGAAGAAATGTTGTCCATGTACAGAGATCCAGACACTTTATGAGAGACAGCACCACCAGCAGAGCCACACCTCTTACAAGGTTCATGATGTTTCGATTTTTCATAATTACTTTTAAAAAACACAAATCAGTTTAAGTTCTAGGGATTTTTTAATTTCTTATTAAACATCAGGATACTGTAACATCTGGAAAACTGCTGTAGTATACTACAAGACATGCTGCTTTATGAACTTCAACATCGCCCTGTCGTTGACTGTTTGCCCATAACCTCATGGCCCCCATTGTATTTTAGTCCTTACACGATTGTACTCTTATTCTTTCAAAATGTTCATCAGTATCCTCCTGCTTCACACCCATCTATGAACACATCTGCCGTACCTTATACATTAGATGCTGGTATAGTGGAATGGAGGTAAATATAATGTTTCCCATTTAAATGATGAGTTGTTGGCTAGTTGAGAAACCAGTGCTTGAAATTTAAGCATAAAATTCACAGTTTAGAGTCCTAACTTCTACAACCATGAGAGTGGTATAAGTTTTATTGATTTATATTCAAGAGAAGGTTAAAGATCATGAAGTAACTGATTCACTCTCTTCCGGCAGATTTTAAAAAAAACAAACAAAAAAAAAAATCCAGTGAAGAAATCTGAGATGTTAGAATGTTAAGCAGACTTTATGTGCGTGTGTGTGTGTGTGTGTGTGTGTGTGTGTGTGTGGGTGTGTGATCTGAGCAGTGAAACATCCTATTGCCATCCATGTCAAGAGTTTAAGAAGGTCCATCCTCCATTTGATTGCTCCTCCATTGTTCAAAGTACATCCATGTATTTGAGAGTTCAGACTGATTAGCTGAGGTCCTTGCAAGTTTGCCATGAGTTATTTATTTATTTTTTTAGCGAATCTACTCTTGCGTCATTTATTTCCATCTAAAAGCTGACTCATTGTCTTTAGGCTCCCATTAAAATGCATTGTAATGAAAAAAAAACTCCCTGTATTCCCCAGCTGTGAGGGTTCACCAGTAGACGGACCAGTAGATGAGGTTGAAAAAGATGTAGGCTCCAGGAAAGATCATGCGCGAGTACGTGTCAATGGCGTGAGTGCTGTGGATGATGCGGCCGCGCAGGCCTTTCTTCTTGCCGCCTGTCGAGTCGTTGTCAACGGCGAGGTGCACCACCATGCGCTCGTGTTTATCATTTAGCTCCTCGGGGCCGTTGGGTGCACGGCTGTAACCGGCCAGGCTGTTGCTGTCTGCCTCACTGTACGTCCCATCCACCATCATGCTTTTGCCATGAGGCAGGCCACATGTACACGGCAGAGACTGCTAAAATAAATTTCATTTAAGTAATTAGACATGAGGATAACAAGGACTTTGATTTTAATCTATACATATAATAAAGCTTTAAAGTTGGCGCGTCTGTACGTTGTAGATGTTTGCGGAAAAATAACGTGTGGACGTAAGATGAGTAATAGAACATGGTTTTTTACTGTTTGTTTGTTTGTGCATGCATCATGTAAAAACTGCTGAATGAATTTTAATGGGGTTTTCACGGGTGTACTTGGCCGAGCCTGAGGTAACATATAGGCTTTTGGGGAAATAAGATATGCTGCTTTGAAATTTAAATATAAAACGCGACATATATCATAAAAAACGACCTTGAAAAAATAATTAGTTCTTCTTAAAATTCAACAGATGGTCGCTGTACATTTTTTTAATACGCGCTTATGAGTGTGCAATTGAAATCTACTTAATAAACGCGAAATCTCACACCTTCATCTCACTCTGTGCACTTCACATTAACTGAAAAATTCTAGTTCTTTCCAAAATTCAACAGATGGTCGTTGAACATTTTTTAAAACGCGCTTATGAGTGTGCAATTAAAGTCCATGTGAAGTCACGGACACGTCTAGTCTGAAATTAACATAATTTCCCTAAACTATTTATAAATGATGTAGAGATATTCTTTAGAAAGATAAATGACACCTGATGTCGGGCCTTTTCCCTGTATTTGCGTTCTTTCCCGTCTTTCACGGTAGTCAGGTAGTTGACAGCCGCGTACTCAAGGACAGAGAGGAAGACGAAGACGAAGCTGACCCAAAGGTAAATGTCTACGGCTTTGATGTAGGACACTCTGGGCATGGACGCATTTACACCTGTGATGATGGTGGACATGGTGAGCACCGTGGTGATGCCTGAGGAAACAAACAAAAAAATTTAATAATTAGACTCCAGATACGGTTTTATATTAATGTGCTCAATCTAAAAATATATAATGCTTCTATAGTGGCATAAATACATTTTGTCCGATTTCTTTCACAAATCCGATCTTTAAGACGAGTTGCTAGTGACGTTATGGACAGTTTGAAATCTGATTTGACTTGGTAAAGTAATCAGACTGAGAAACATCTGGATGTGGTTCAAATAGTTTTTATTTATCCATCTTCCATACCACTTATCCTGTACGGGGGTGCAGGGGACTGAAGCCTATCCCAGGAGACTTTGGGTATGAGACAGGGTACACCTTGGACAGACTGGGTAATTTGAGAATGGCAGTTAACCTAATCTGTATTTGGACTGTGGAAGGACACCGGAGTACCCAGAGGAAACCCACCAAGCAGGGAGAGAACATGCAAACTCCATGCACACAGACCTGAGGCAGGAATCGAACCCTCAACCATGGAGATACAAGGCTACAGTGCCAACCAATATGCTACTGTAATGCTTTGGTTCAAATCGCACTCACTCACTCACTCACTCACTCACTCACTGTCGATACCAATTTATCCTGTATGGGGTCTGGAACCTATCCCAGGTGACATAGAGCACGAGGCAGGATACACCCTGGATTCTGTACCAAGTCATTTCAGCGTGCACACACACACACACACACAATGGGCAATTTGGGAACACCAATTAGCCTAATCTGCATGTCTTTGGACTGTGGGAGGAAACTGCAGTACCCAGAGGAAACCCACCAAGCAGCGGCAGAACATGCAAACTCCCTGCACACAGACCTGAGGCGGGAATCAAACCCTCAACCCTGGAGATACAAGGCCACAGTGTCAACCAAAACGCTACTGTGACGCTTTGATTCAAATCCCACATTCACTCACTCACTCATCATCTATACCGCTTTATCCTGCATTGGATGCCATTCTGAACAAGACCATAAGTGCACATTACCAGCCTAAAATAACTAAATTCTGAGTTTTTTACTCTTTATGTGACACAAAACTGTTTTCAGTGCCGTCTGAACGCACGAGTTATGTTTTCATATCAGATCTGAGCCCCTTCCATATGTGGTCTCTTCTGGACGTACTGTAGGCGAAAAAAGTAGACCATACTGTTCAGAACAAAGGGGCTCTACTCAAAGTGTTTTCCTTGTTGGAAAAAAGTTGTCAGATTTTATCCCATTATGGCTCTGAGAGGATTGAATTGGGCTCTAAAAATAACCTTCCCTTTCATAGGTTCTCAGACACTGTTCATTCCCTCTTATTCAGAGCCGCCGATGAACCAGTAAGCACTCTGTAAGTAGTTTGCAGGAGTCAAAGTGACAGTACATTTGGTACTCGTAGTGCATGCTACATCACTGTCATAATATGAGTGTGTGCTAAAAGTTCTACGTGTGTGCGGAGAGGAGAAGATCCAGGTGTTAAACAACACCGCTGGCAGTTATTCACGGTTCCCTGACCACAGCTGCATTCGTAACAAATGTTCAGCGTGCTTATTTATTCCAGCTGAAGTCTGGTGCAGAATTTTCGCACTCAAGGCAATTTGTAAGGTAAGACTTAGATGTATTACCTCAGCATTAGGTAATCTGTTTGCTGAAGTTTTACTGGGTGCGAAATCTGTTTGTGACAATCCTGCATAGAAGCACTTGTGCTGGGTATATGGATGAATGTGGCTTGACTTGCAGAAAAGAGTGAGACACACCTTCTACATATGTAGTTTTAAATGCTGTATACACATTTTCTAACTGCAGAACTGTACATTCAATAGACTGGGCTACGTATCAAGTAAATTGAAAAAGTACAGAGAACATTGAAAAAACGAAGCTTGTGCATCAGAAATCAGGAATTTTCATTATAGCATGATTAAGCTTAATTCTAAATTTGGAATTAAAATGAATTGTGTTTCCTCTAATGGAAAAGCACCTAAAGTTCCTGATTTCCTTAAACAGGTTATGACGGCAGTAACTTAAAGCAACGTTAAACAGTCACAGTGCACAGTTGTTCATGATGCTTTTAAGCCTGGCTTGTTCATTAAGGCTCTAAATCTACAACTGGGTGACAAAGTGGCTTAATGGTTAGCACTGTTTACTCTCCCCATGGTTGGTGGGTTTCCTCAGGGTACTCTGGTTTCCTTAGACTGATTAGCGTTACCAAATTGCCTGTAGTATGTGTATGTACTGTAGATGCTCTGTAATTGGCACCCTGTTCAGGGTGTACCACACCTTATACCCTAAGTCTACTGGGATAGCCTCGAGACCACCCGTGACCCTGAATACAGGATAAAGTGGTTTAGTTCATAAATGAGTGAGCACTGTTGTATACTATTAATTAGTTGAATAAGCAATAGAAACACTAGGTAATTAATAGTTTAGGTCTGACTGAGTAATCTGATTTTCTCCCTAATTTAGTTGTGTCCAATTCCTCCCTGTCAGTAGGGGGCTCCCACATTAAGGCTACTACTACCACACAGTCAGGAGGGCCGAAGACAAACTCGTGACGCTAGCCGCATCTTTTTGAACTGCTCGCTCATGTACCATTGGGGGCGGTGTAACACACTCGGAGGACAGCGCTATCCACTCCTTCTTCTTGCATGACCCCAGAGATTGGCTGTAGAGCCGTGATTAATGTGGGAGCACTAAGTACCTCTCATCCCTCCCCTCTGAAAGAGCTCGGCCAATCAGCTCTCTCTAGGCCTCCGGTTACAGCATCACCCGGGAATTGAACTTGCGTGTTCTAACAATTTTTAATGACACTAACTGTCGGTCAGGCCATGGGTGAAAGCGGTATTGGAAAGAAGTGAGAGAAGCTGCCTGCCAAAACCCACATTTAAAAAGTTATATAATCCAAAACAACACTTGCTCTCCTTAGTAATTAGCTTCTAACACAAGGCTGATTCCCTAGTCTCTCTCTAACCCCTGATCAAGGGCACTACTTAGTATGTGGAATAAAGGATTGTGCACCCTACTTAACGCACTAGCTTTCCATTTAACGCTATTTTAATGCTATATATCTCAGCAATGTCCATCACCTGCATGGTTTATTCTCCTTATCTTTTGACTAATTCATTACATTAATGCAATTAAGTGGAACTGCTGTCTAAAAGCATTATCACATTGTACTGTTGTACTAAATATCAACGTGACTGTGATATCCCCCTGCCTGTGGCCGCATCACAGCCGTGCTGATATTCAGTACAACAGCACTCCCTATAGTGTGATATTGTGTAGTTGCAGAGGCAAATTGCACTGACAAATATAATTTTTGAATTCTAGCTATAAAAAGTGTTGCAGGCATCGCATCATAACTTACATGACCATATTTCACTGTTCAATGTTTATTTAGTTTCATTATTTAAGAAACGTTGTATGAATTATGGGTCATGTCTGTGACTGTCATTTATATGTTTACTTTAGCAGTAACTCTAATATAAAAACAACTACAAGCCCTACAAAAAAACATTAGCATTGCATTAACATCTGTACTACCCCACTGGCCATATAGTAATCTCAATTAAACCATAAACCTCAATCCTCAATCAGTAGTCCTACGAGAAGCATTTCATCACTCACATGTAAGCATCTTGGTTTTAAAATGTTTCATTCAACTAATTTCTTTTAATTTGTATAAACTATATTTGTAAGAGGAACAGCTGCTGTTTGTCATGCTGATTAAAAATCCTTTACTAACTTGGTTTCAGGCACTGCACTCATTTCAAACAAATGCAAGAATTTTCATCTCAGCAAACACAGAATTGCATTTATTCAGCTTCTGGTAAAGAACAGTTCATGGGGGAGAGGATTCACCCAGATGGGATGAAAATGAATAAATGATTATTGAAATATAGTTTGCTTGAAGTGGATTTTTGCTTTATTTTTAATTATCTGGAACATTGCACATAAACTTTAACTACAGGATCTACGTATCCTGTACCTAAAGAAACCCTGGCAGGGACGGCACGGCGGTCGATCCAGAAGGACACCCAGGACAGCATGACCATCAGAGTAGCGGGAAAGTAGGTCTGCAGCAGGAAGAAGAAAATGTGACGTCTCAGGGTGAAGTTGATGTACAGGCGGTTGTACCAACCTGCAAGAGGAGAGTGATCAAACCGAAGAGCAAAACATTAATCATTTTATTCTCCTTCCCTTTACAGGGACTTGCAGTAACAGTTAAGACTGAGCTTGATCAAGATTCGATCCTATACGATTATTCAAAATAAATAAATAAAATGTCCAGAGAAATAGTTTTTAACTTTAGGAATAATTTTAATGTTACATTTCAATTTCTTTAACCTTATAAACAAATTGATATTAAATTAAACTGACAAATTAGTTAACAATCAAGCAAATCACAGATTAATTGAAATAGGAGGGGTGTTCAAGTCAAACCAGGACTTGTGGTGTAAAATCGGTTAAAATTTACAGAAGACTTGAAGCGCAGTACAGTGATGAGACACTTAGCCACGGTAAAGCATCGGAATGGTTTTAAAGAAAGTCGTACGTCCGTGAATGACGATCCAGGCTGATGTGGCTCAGAGCCCACTGCAGTAGTTCCTGTGAACATTCAGCGGTTGGATGCTTAATCCTTAAATAAAAATGTCAGATAACTTGTCGCCAACTTGCGCAAGTAACTGTACACACAATCATTCACCAACACCACTTGCACATTACAGGAACTTGGCTGGGAGTTATTGACACATCCCCATACAGTCCTGACCTCACTCCAAGCCATTTCCACATATCTGGACCATTGAAGGAGTTCCTGGGAGGTCAGCGTTTCAGACGTGAAGCAATCAGTCTGCACAATCAAAAATCCTGCTTTGACTCGAACGCCCCATTCTGACTGATTACACAACAAAAACCATTCACAGAGGAGAATTTCTCAGCATTTTAAAAGTCTAAAATAAAATAAGCTTTGGGAAATGGCTGAGAACTCCTTTTTGAAGTTGTGCTGACCAAGAAACGAGGATAAACAAATCCTGGAGAGACATTGACAAACCTGAGTCATATAAAGTGAGGCTCAAAGCCATCATACCGTTTGATCACACGAACAAAACACACTTTCACAGGACAGAAAATTATGACTCTAGTCATATTCGAGGGGTCTCAAAGAACCTGGGATCTCAAAGAATATGCCATGAATAAACATTACTGTAGGTGGTTGAAATTACAGGATGTTGAGTCACAAATATTAAACATGTTCAATATGTCAGGAGACGCTGAGCAAGTAAAGAACTTAAGACTTCCTGTTTTTATGCCCCACATAAAACAGCCCAAATGATTCTCTAAGAACGGTACAGTACCTGTACTACTGTAGAAGGCCAATCTGGAGGTGGTGTGGAACTTCTGAATAAGGAACTGGGAGAGCGAAATCTTATCGTCTATGCTTAGGGATTCATCTCCACTCTTCCAGTAAAGCATAAGATCCTCATCTGTGTAGGCATCTGCATGCAGAAAACGAGTCGGTTATATACGTAAACATATATAGACGTATGTACAGTATGTACGGAAAATATAAACATATAAATAACAGACAGTATTTAAATGTGTAAGTATAACATTTTTTAACATACAGCTTTCTAGCTCCAGTGTGCAGGTTTGTGTGTCAAGAGGGAAGCGACTGAAGTCCATGTTACACGCTGCAGTTACTGTCACCCTGCATGACAAAAAAAAAAAAAAAACAGGTGAGAAATAAAATACAAAATAATAATATTTAATTATTTGTCACATGTACCTTACAGCACAGTGAAATTATTGTTCAGATATCCCAGTTAGGAAGCTGAGGTCAGAGCACAGGATCAGGCAGGATACAGCACTTGGCGGGAGACAGTGGCAACTTGGTGGTGCTGGGGCTTGAACCCACAGCCTTAACCGTTTGATCCACCATTGCCCCTAATTAGGCTGGTTAATAATTTAAAAAAAGGCTTTTAAACTTAACCTATTAAAATTTTAAAAGCTTTTTTTTACAAGGCTTTTTTTTTTTTTTTTTTACTTATTTTGAAGGCTAAGAGTCTTGCATCAAGGATCCAAGCGTAGCATTTTGGACATTGAGTTTTTTTTGGAACTAATCTGTAGACTAATTACTTTACAACTGTAATACCACTGCCCTACAAAGGAGATATTATTACATCCATATTGCCTTATTCATGGAATTTCCCTTTCATAAAAAACTTTTTTTTAATAGATTTTTTTCTTTTTGAGAGTTATGAGAGTAAAAACTCACTTTATTTCTCTATATAATCCTCTGCTACAGTACACTAATGCACTTATCCCAGTGTTTCACTAGCGCTTGTATACCATCAAGATAGAAAGTTTTCTCAGTACGCCAAAGCCATGATCTTACTGCCTGCTTTATAGCTTTTAGCTTAGAAGTTAAGGCATTTGACTGTTGTTTGTAAGGTCCCAGGTTCAAACACCTGTACCATTAAGTTGCCACTGTTGGGCACTTGAGCAAAGCCATTAACCCTCTACTGCTCAGATATACACTGAGATAAAATGTAAATCGGTCTGGATAAGGGCGTCTGCCAAATGCCATAAATAAGAATAAGTTACGGTGTCTTAAGGATCAGGTGTGAATGCTCCATTACGACTGCAGTGGCCTCTAAACCAGCTTGGCTGGGATTGTCTTTTATGGCTTAAAGTCTCATCACTGCACTGTAATTGAAGTCTTCTGTAAATGACAAACGGTTTTACGCCTTTAGTCATGAGAACATCCATCACAAGTCCCGGTTTGACTTGAAGGCTACTCGCATTTTAGCAAAACTATTCACAACTTCAGACTCCAATATAGTTTGGTGATTTTGCCTCTTCAGATATCTAAGCCACCTTATGTTAGAGTTGCACAGTTGCCCAGAATTATGGCTCTGCAGTACTGGCCTCAAAGACTAATGCTTCCTCAACCTCTTTAGAATATTTTGAAAAAGTATATACAACAACAACAACAACAACAACAACAAGAAATCAAAGAAAAGTGCTTCTGGTCAATTACTCAATAAGCACATTTCTTGGGTTGGCTTGAACATCTCCTTACCTTAGGCTGTACAAAACATGTCCATCAGGATAAACCCTGAGCATGATGTTGTCCGTGGTGGTGTCATGTATGAAGGAGCGTTTAGAGTGGACGAAGAAAACATCTGGAACCCAGATCTTTTTCACCAACCGACCATCAAACGTCATGCTCTTGTTGGTGGTGCTTGGGAATGACAGGCGCTCATCTTTCCAGTAATGCCTTAAATATAGGGTCATGGTGAAGTCCTGGGACAGGAGTAATAGATATTACTGATCTGGTGCAATATGTTGCCATTTGATCATCATTTAGCTATTGAAGGACTCAGGGTTAATGTGTGGCTTTGGCTGAGCGAAATTCAGTCAAGTACAGGTCACTGAAAGAGAGAGCTCAGAAGAAAGGCAGATTTCTAAAAATCCCAGAATAATCCACTAATCCATCCCAGAGGAAGCACTGTTTCTTTTTTTTTCTGTTCCATGCATGATTCCAGCTAGTCCCTTTGACTGAAACCCTGAGTCAAACAAGGACACACCCTCAAAACAAACAGAACTTTGACACTTTAATACCCAGCTGCCATTAAGTTTCCACATAACATCCCCTGCATCCGAGCATCCTAACAATCTCCTCTTTTTTTAACTGGAAACATAATAATTAAAGTGACACTGGCCAATCCATGGACTTTAAATTATTTTAAAGCATGCTTTCTTCTGTACGTTGGATTTGGCATGCAGTCATGGGAAATCTCTTGCATTCCTAACACTGTGTAACATTAGTATCTGGTGGCATCAGTGTAGTGTGTCTGAGATTAGAGTCTCTCTGGCCATGGGCAGATGGGGGATTCTGGTTAATTCCGTCCTCTATCACTGGGCAAACCGTATACGCTGTCTGCTTGGATGACTCATTCTTATTTCCTTCCTCCTTACTATATTACATAACAGCAAATCCCCATGACCATTCAAACAGCGGGACCAATTCAGTAAAGGCTATTGAAGCGTATACTGGATACCATCACAAACAAAAGAAACATTCAGAAATATATTCAAATGTGCAGATCTACTACACTAAAATAATATACATTACCAAAACGCTATTTATAAACTGTCTAGCAACATCAGTTGGCAGTATTATACTGTTGGGGACTATCCAGCTACATACGAGCGGCAATTTTAGCACCTTGGCAGATGTTTTTTTTAAATAAAGCTAAATAGCTTTATAAGATAATTAAAAATAAATAAATAAAGTATCTAAGGTAGATATTTCCGGAAATTAACTGAACCAAGAATAGTGCCCTCCCTGTATATTGTAATTCTACATATTCCACAGATATTCATACACTATATTGCCAAAAGTGGTCCCTCGTCTGCTTTCATTTACATATAAACTTGAGTAACATCTAATTCTTAATCCACAGGATTTTGCAGCTTCTTTATGGACCTTGTTTGTCATGTTGGAACTGGTGTGGGGTTGTTTTTCAGGCCCCTTAGCTCCGGTGAAAGGAACTCTTAATGTTTCAGCATACCAAGACATTTTGCACATTTTTATGCTCCCAACTTTGTGGGAGCAGTTTGAGGACAGCCCCTTTCATTTCTAACATGACTGAACACCAGGCAAGGTCCATAAAGACATGGATGAGCAAGTTTGGTGTGGTAGAACTTTAATCCTGACCTCAACCCGATAGAACAACTTTGGGATGAATTAGAGTGGAGACTTTGAGCCAGGCCTTCTCGTCCAACATCAGTGTCTGACCTCACAAATGTGCTTCTGGAAGAATGGTCAAGAATTCCCATAAACACACTTATAAACCTTGTGGAAAGCTTTCAGAGGAATTGAAGCTGTTATAGCTGTAACGGGCGGGCCAACATAATATTAAATGGATTAAGAATTGGATGTTACTCAAGTTCATATGCATGTGAAGGCAGGCGATTGAATATTTTTGGGAATATAGCATACTGTATACTGATCAGCCTATTAATAGTAATGATTAGCCTATTAACCCTGTAATATTATAGTGCAAGAGCTTATGCCTGATATTGTGTAGGTCCTTCTTGCGCCAGTGGTGTAGTTCTGGCCTATAGGAGCATGAGTCCAAAAGATCTCTGGGGGTGTGTTGTAGTGTCTGGCACCAGGACATTAGCAAAGGATCTTTTGGGTGCAGTGGATCCTGTGTGGATCAGGCTTGTCTGTCTGGCGCATCTTATGGGTGCTCATTTGCATTGAGATCAGGAGAATTTGGACACAGAGAGGATGTCCTCTGGCTCTTCGTCTGTGGAGCCTCATGCATGTTGGGCTGTGGTTCACAATGTGTTCTGGTGCTGTCCTATTATAGCCAGCATTGATTATTTTCAGTAAGTTTTGCTGGCTTGGCTTTTTTGTGGGATCGCACCAGACATGATAGCTTTTGCTCCTCAAGGCATTAAATGAGACTTGGGCGCCCATGATCCTGTCACCTGAGCCTTTTCTGGTATATAATTGCTGATCAGTGTTATGGCTGATCGGTGTATCTATGTATAGCTATTTAGATACAGATATATACTGTATACTGTATTTAATCCTGCTCTTAGAGTTTCTGTGCTGTCATCTCACCATGTCCACTTCTGAGATGCTGTCCAAGCTCTCCACCTGCACATCCACACCAACAGGAACCGCTGGACCTGGAGACCAAAATAAACAATTGTAGACATAAATTACTCAACAGCAAATCCTCCAAACTAATGAGCAGGCATTAATAGGCCATACAGTGCCCTAAAGGTTTTTTTTGTCCTTATACTGAAATACATACTTATGTATCCAAATCTATATGTCTAATCATAAAACAGAGAGTTTTTCTTTGTCAGAAAAAGTAGACTCATTACAGGAAGCTGGAAACATTACCCATTCAAACGACCCCCCAAGAGCCATTTTTAAATGTGTTGGGCTGAAGACATCTGCTAACATTAACAAGACTGGACAAGACTGGTGTTCCCTGAAGGATTCCACAAGGAAAACTGTCTTGCAAAAATGATCTTAATTTCGGTTAAGTATGTCCAGTCCTCTGTGAGATAGCACACAGAGAAAAATGTAATTTTTTTTTACTGAATATATAAATGCATTTGTTATTAAAACCATTCTACTGCATGACTGCACCTAAACCTAAATCCAGTGGTGGCACTTGATGGACAAAATATAATGACCACTTTCCTGCTTCAAGGCCTTAATGAGTTTGAATCCCTGTGGAACCAATTCAGTCATGAGTGGAACTTCTACAGCAGGATATCAGGATGTCCCTCGGTGATGTAGAACTCAAAAGAATTTAGATCATGCAATAATTCAAAACACGCCTGAAAATCAACCACCCTGTGACTCGAATAAATATTTTTTAAAAATGTATTTCCTGTAATTATTTTTTATTGCTGGAAGGAATACATGAAGAAATCTAATCCAGGAGTCATGCAATATTCCTGCTATACTTCTGCAGAGTGCTGATCCTCAGCTTCTGAAAAAGTGTATTTAAGGTTAGTGACAAAATTATCTTACGATGTAGTGGCTATATCCCTTTAATCATTTACATTACAGCCTGCTGGGTTTGAATTGATTCAGATTCAACCTCGTCCTTTTGTTAAACACATGAATCAGACATACTGTACGCTCACTTATGCAGCATTAGAACATGGGCTATTGATCTCTCAGCACTCATGCCATTGTATGTAGCAGCTTTCTGAAACTATTATACATTATGATGCAAAGCCTATCTGTTATCTGAAAGCAATAGCATTAACTCTCAGCCCTGTCCCAGCTGTGTACTTACACGTCCCACGCTGACACCATATGCCACCTGTCAGCTCTCCAGACTGGCATGATTTGCTCGTATGCCCTGTTCTGAATTCATCTAGCTGCCTCTCTCCTATCCTTACCTCTTTCCAGGTCAGGTTCTGGTAGAATCTCAGGTTATACCACCTGCCACTAATAATGAGATGTTGTGATCAATTTACTCCTCACCTTCTATCTGATTTCAATAAAATCACTTTTAATAAACGAACATTCAGTTTTTCCAACTTCCAAATTATACCATGTAAACACACATTGAAGCTTGTACTGTGTGCCCAGTATTGATGTTATATACTTTGCTAATAATTTTCCAAGGCATACACCTATTTCAACAATCTAGCAAACTACCTATAAAAAAAGTACAAACCTTACCATTTTTGCAGTGTAATATATTTTCAAGTGCAATACATTTTCCAATTTTGGTCCATTGTCATGAATTCTGATAAGAAAAATCATAAAATGTAAGTACATGTATAGATTTTTTAGTAGTCCAGCCACCATGCCCTTCTTTTACGTATTCACTCACTCATGGTCTATACCGCTTTATCCTGTATACAGGGTCACGGGGGGCCTGGAGCCTATCCCAGGCGACAGGATATGGGGTGCCAATCCATCACAGGGCACACACATACACTCATTCACACACCAAGGGCAATTTGGAAACGCCAATTAGGCAGGTTTTTGGACTGTGGGAGGAACCGGGAGTACCTGGAGGAAACCCCTTCCAGAGGAAACCCAGCATGTTACACACAGACCCCAAAGCGGGAATTCAACCCAGACCCTTGAGGTATGAGCTGACAGTGCTAACCACTAACCCACCTTGCCACCACCCTTCTATTTAAAAAAATAAAAATAATAATAATAAATTTACCCACAAGTTTTCAGACCTTTCAAAGTTTTACATATTTCTATGTTTCTCATCTTAAAATAGATTAAAATCCTTTTTATTTTTATCATTCTATATATAACAATCCACAATGACAATGTACAAAAAGGTGCTCGAAATGTATTAAAAGAAGAAAGAGTGAAATGTACCATTTAAATAAGTATCCAGACTCTTTGTAATGCCTTGGAGTTGAGCATTGGTGCATCCTACTCTGAGCAGTGGTAATTGAGGTTGCTTCTACCGCTTGACTGGAGTCCACCTGTGCATAACTGAATTAATTGGACATAGAGTGGCCAAACAGAAGCTATTCCTCTCAAGGACCATGACAGCCCACTGGAAGTGGCCCCTGACAAAAAGCCCCTGAAGGACTCTCAGACCATGAGAAATAAAATCTGCTGGTCTGATGTCAAGAAGATTGAACTATCTGGAATTAGGAATCAGGCACTGCACATCACCTTATTAAAACCATCCCTGCAGTCAAACACGGTGGTGGCAGCATCATGCTATTGGGATGTTTTTCGGTGACCTTGAACTGGGACATTTGTCAGTTTAGAGGTAAATGGATGCAGAAAAATAACGAGCTATCCTGAGTCAAAACCTCTCCCAGGCTTGGGGCGGCAGTTTATATTTCAATGAGACAAAGACCTGAAGCATATTGCCACAAAAACAGTGTGAGTGGCTTCAGAACGACACTGTAAGAGTCCTGGAGGGGCCCTAACAGAAGCCAGACCTGACGCCCTAAGAGAGAATCTCTGGAGGGACCTAAAAATGGCTGTGCCCATCCAACCTGGTTGAGCTTGAACGATTCTGGTAAGAAATATAGGAGAAGCTTCCAAAAGCAAAGTTTGCCAAGATTGTAGATTCATTTACAAGCAGCTTCTGTCTGCACTGTATTACCGCCATTTCTAATGGGATCTTGAGTTTGTTTTTTCCGGCTAAGCCAGTCCATGTAGAAACAATTACCTCAACATGTTAAAGTGAGACAGTTAATTGATGGCTTTCCACTCAAAGAGTTCATTAACGATAATTAAGGAGATTTGATTATGTTGTTTTTTTCTGCCCCTTAAGTCAGCTTTTAGTTTTGGCCCGAGAACGATGTCATTCAGGTCACTGAGTCGATTGCACCATTTGTTAAAAGGAATCAGTTTAAAAGAGCAATTTGTTCATGAGTCAGACATACAGTAGCTACCTGCCAGTGGATAAGAGAAGTGGAATATTCACATCTGGTTTGATCTTGAATCACTGCCTGAGGTGCAAAATCTACATTTGAGAGTGGATTGGGTTTGTTATTCATGAGAAGATTAAAAGGAATCCATCTGTTGTGTCTGTTGAAGGAGGATGATTTTGGGAAGGAGTAGTGACGGCCCATTGTGATATTAGGTGGAAGGGCTAAAATCTAATATTGAAGAACAAACTGAAATAAATTCAAATATGTATAATTAGACTCCTCAAAAATGACGATCAAGGTAATAATCCACGTTGGTTCGTCACAATCTTTTCATTACACCTGTGACTGCACAGTATTACTTCCTCCATCACTGCTGATCCTGTGCCAAATGGAGATGAAATCTATTGGGCGTGTCACTGCGTAATCGCCTGTTAAGACTGTATAAATCTATAGGGGAAAAAAATCAGCTCCATAAACGTCCAAGTATTTTTCTTACAACTGTCTGCTTCATTCCATAAAAGTAAACGTCCCATAAATATTTCTGTATATATCACAATAGAAGCTTGCCACGAATCCCAATCCTGCCCAATATTTCTATTCTTATTCAATATTCCTTCTAACACTCTGGATTCATAATAATAATAATACACATTTTAGTGGATAGTTGAAGAAGTTATCTGAAATCAGGACATGTCTGAAACCTTAAATCATTTCCAATCAAAATACAGGAAATGAACCATTCTGCATTTTTCCTACCCAAGCCTCGATCTCAAACTATTAAAAAAAAGTTTTTGTAAAGACAGGAGAAAAGATGCACTCTTTCTATCATCACTACAAATTTGGGCTGGTTATATTGGTTACGCTTTGAAAAAAGTTAGCGTGAACGTTAAGTAGTAGATACTACAGGGCGTTTTTTTTGAAGTTCACACGGGCCAAATGAAACGAGACTGTATTTGAGCTTCGGGCTGGAGTTTGACATATCTACAACACGACAGCTGATCTACAACAAGGCAGAACACTCTGACAGACAGCAAGATGACTGAAGATAGTGCATGTAACCCCAGGATATTATTTCCTATTAAATCTTTGCCTGCAACCACAGAGTTGAAATTTTAAGATTAAAATATTAAGACTTTTGGGTTTTGCAGTGTATGAAAGAAATCGGAAAACTCTGATTAGGACACTTTTAAAGCATTAGATCCAAAATGAGGGATCACAGCTGAAATGCTTTGCTTGGTTGTCTCAGCAACACAGTTTTAAATAATACTCCTTACATAGATCAGCTGATAGATTCAGTAGGTGCATTTAAAATTGCTTTCTTAAAACTCAAGAAAAACCAGCTGGACCACCTTAGACCAATTTCCACCTGGATGTATTTCGTGAAAGCCAAGCTTCACTTTAGAAACAAAAACATTGGCAAAGCCATTTTAATGCCCTCAAAGTGAGTACACACCAAAGGGGCAAATCCCAGTTGTGAAGAAGAAAGCAAACATGGAAGTGTCAAAACTTGCAATTATTCGAATGACCACTAGGATATAGATCCAATACCACTGGCTTCAAAAGTAAGTCAATCCACATACAGTGTTATGATTTACAACAATAATAAGCATGTTTGCGGCCTGGTACAAAAAAAAAAAAGGTCTATGGTTTCCATAGCTAGATTGCCCATTCATGATAGCTTATAATTAAGGGTGCGGCTGATTTGATTGACAGCTGCACTGCTATGTTTAGTCTGCTATGCACCGTTATAGCTATCTAGCTAACTGTAATTGTTGTAGTTTAACTTGCCACAGGAAATTTAGGTGTTAACAGAAGATGGCGTGTAGGGTATGGATGACTGCGAATGCAAAGTAACGTCAGCATAAAAATTAACGTTAGTCACCTTAACATTTGTGCTACGCTAAAGCTAAACTAGTTAGCTTGTGGTAACTGAGGTGAGTAGACATGTTCCAACCAACAGTCAGACCCAGTTTATTCTGTCCATTTGCTAATTTTTAGGTTTAGGAGGACTTAGGTTCCGCCAAGACGATGATGACTGGAGCTCTCACGGTTGAGCTTCAAAACCTATGAATGATGTTGTGGAGGGATCTTATACAGTCTATAGTACAGATGAGAACAAGTAATCCTTCCATGTCCTTTTGAACCTCAGTCTAAGCCACATGGTACTCTTAGACAGACTTGAGAAATGGATTATGCTGCATGATATGTAAACCTACAGTATGTAATAGTGTTCTCTTACATTGCTGTGAATTTGTATCTGGGATGTATTCGCCATGGTATAACATGAGGATGTATCCTTGGGGCACTCTTGTAGCTCTAATATATGCTTAAGACTGCATTAACTTTCACACAGCAGGTGCACCAGCTTTATGTTTCTACTAATTCAGCTTTAGGAGTCTGAGAACTAAGCATGATTTGGATTGAGACTAGCCTATACCAGTCTTCAAATAAATTGTAAGGCTGGTGCAATTGGATTTGTATTTTTTTTTTTTTTCTGTTTGTGATTTACATTTTTATTAACAGCGCTTGGAGCTACAGTCTTCGGACTGATGTGGAAAATTCAAAGTGAATATATAAACATTGTCGAAGATCAAATCACAAAATAATATCTAGCATCTTCGAAGCTGTATGAATCAGGCATTATCACTATATAATATTGTTACTCTGAAACCGAGAAAATGTATGGAACATTGAACCTCCTGTGTTTACATGCATCTTGGCCTGTCATCCTGCAGTTCAGACTCAGTTAACTGCTGTGAACACAGGTCAAAGGTCAAGCGATTGTCATGTTAATCCAGGCGGTCATCAGGAACTTCCACCGCTCTAATCTCTGTCAGTAGGAGAGTGTTAGTGATGATGGAAAACAGAGCTGAGAAAACAGATGATGAAAGGATGGACTCTTCTTCATACCCTGACTGACAGCATGGTCAACACACAGATAGGTGTGTATCTTCAGGCAATGAAAACATCACAGTGAAATTCCTCCTAAAAAAAGAGATTAAAAACCAAACAAAAACTGTCATCTTCAGTAAAATAAAATAAATGCAAACAGACAATGGCAGGCACTTTGTCAAATATAAGACTGTCGCATTTAAATATATCTTTATAAAACCATGCTTAAGCATGTGGATGCTCAGGAAAACAGCCAAGATAAAACTTTTGCACTTTTGTCAGGCTGGTTTTCCCAAAAAGAAACGAACAGTTTGACAGCAAACTGAAGGAATTGAGACAACCAGTTTATTAAAAAAAAAATCACAAGCTGTAGGAAAATATTTTAGGCATCGTTCAAAAAAACACAAATGGCAAAAATTTTACCTTGAAATTGTGAGAATTTTGGTTGATTTTGCAAAACCCTATAAATCCACCTTTCCTAGTTTTGTCCCAGTGGGTAAATCCGCTTAAGTTGTGCTTGTGGCCATGTGATTATGCTATTTAGTGTCAATAATAGTGTTGATTGGGGTTTAATTAAGAAACATAGTATCTAATTAACATTAACATTTCCGTTGTGCTTTTATAGGGAGTCTTTGGAATATAACTTTAAACAAGGGAAAAGGTTTGCAGTTTGTTGCACACAAAACGTTTTTAATTACAAAGATTGTTAAATCTTTAAAACAATACAAAAACTTTATTTTACTGCATCATCAGACTTTCCTGCACCAGTTTCAGTTTCCTGTTTTTTTTTTTTTTTTTTTAGAAAAAATGGAACAAAGATGCAGCGTTTAGGGTCTGATCGGGTATCAACTAACCGCATATATGTCTGTGGTCCCCTAAGATTACAAAAGAGTAATGAAAAATGTTGTGAGGTGTAGCTGACGCACAGCTTCCCGCACACATGTATCTAATGGCTTATGTACATTAGATACAGAGCGATTTTGGATCTCCTGAGGGTTGTAGCATTATCTTTCTGCTTCATTTCCTTTTTTAAATTTTACCTTCATGAATATTTAAGCCATCATGGCTCACAAATGCAGCAAAACCAGTGCTTGTGATAGTTCAAAGTTTCTAAAAGATGAATGTATGGACAATCATGTGTACTTGTGGAAAATGTTTGTTGCCCGTCCTTCGACTGCTTCTGGCAAGTGGTCATCACAGCGGACCATCTGATCCGCACACAAGCTTGGCACAGGTTTTACGCCGGATAACCTGCCAGACTAAAACCACTCATTTTATCCGTGCTTAGGACCGGCGCTGCATCCAGTGGCTGGGGTTTGGGCAATGGCTGGGAATCAAACCCGGGCCTTCCGCAAAGCAGGCGAGAAATCTACCACTGAATCACGGAAATAATTTTCCAAAATGAGTGAAAATCGCGAAAATGGTGTTTATCTCGTTTTGCTATCAAAGTGTACAAATTTGACCCAATTTGAAGAACGATATTACAATTATCTCAGAACTGCCCCCTAGCTGTGTGCTACTGCCCCCTTTGAACTTTGTCCTTGATGTGCATTGGGGACTTCATCACAAGTCCCGGACATTGGGTTTGTTGTTTCTTGTTTCACAGTATATCTGTTTATCATCCAGATTTTTGCTGTTCGTGCTGCATGTTCCATGTAATGAATCCACATTTGCACTTACGCCATGCCTACAGCCATCAATCTACATGACAAATAAAGTGTCATGGTATCATGTGTTGCCATTACCTGCTGCCCAAACAGCTTCAATGCATTGATGTCACACATTTATAAACTGTATTGAAGGAAGAACAAAAGATATTACCTCAGTTGGTGTTTTGATGATGGTGCTGTGTAACATGGCACTCCAAAATCTCCCATAGTCATTCAATAGATTTGAGAACTAGTAAGTGTGAAGCCCATAGCATATGATCTAAATCATTTTCATCTTCAACAAAAGGATAAGACGGAGTCATGCTGGAAGAGTCCCGTCCCATGAGGACAGAAACGCTTGGTTGTAGGATAAAGGTGCTCACTCAGAGGAACCACTGAGGTTTATGACCTACTGGGTTTCTTCATTCTAAGAGGATAAGTGAATCCCAACCATGCCAAAGTAAATAAATGTCCCCTTGGGTATCACCATTCCTATAATTTGTCTGCAAAAAAAACAGTAATATGTGTTGCATAAATTTTTTAGTACCACACTATAGCAGAGAAAACCATCAGGGTCATCACCTGCTTGATGGTGGTGCTTTCGCTAGAAGGTATCCAGGTGATTCTTGATGGCCATTAGGAGGAGAGAAATTGAACCAGTGTTTCGGTTCTTGTTCAAAAAAAAGCATAGCTTGTTAAACAGTTGTTGTTTTTTTATGATGCTCTGCATTAAATTGAAGTGCACTTAGTGCTTGCTTGACACTTTTCAGCGCACTATGCTATCTTGGCTTGTTCGATAGGGATTTTTAAAATATGCTTCTAGATGTAAATGTATTTATAATCTTGTTTATTTTTCTATAACATTTACATAATGTACATTTTTATATAATTTCTGTAACCATCATAACACATCCATCTTTGCTCATATTACAAAATACTTCATCATGTATGTAAATTTGAACTGATACTGTTTTTCGCTAGATGTTTATGAAATAATATAGTGTTTTTATTTCTCCAAAATGCAGAATCCGATGCCAGCAGGGGATTCAAAGCACACCAACAGGATTTGTGGGCAGCATCTGAATACTGTTTAACCACGGTGCTGTGCGCTTAAGAAACTCCTACTCCTGCCTTCTCCCTCTCATATGTATATTCAAATTCAAATTCAAATTTTATTTGTCACATACACAGTCATACACAGTACGATATGCAGTGAAATGCTTAGAATTTTAAAACACTGAAAACTAACTTAAAAAACAAAAACAAAGAAAAGGTGGTCGGAGCAGTCGTGACGGCAGCCGACCTCACCGGCGCCATCTTGCTAGTCCCCCGGCGCCATCTTGCTAGTCCTATTAAGCCTTAGGTGTCTATTACATGCAATAGCAGGAGAGTGCTTCTTCCATGTTCATCATCCACACTTAATCTGTGCTCAGATTAAGGTTATTCACATGCATTATAGCAGCGATTTTGACTGGAGAGTTGATGTCCCAGGGCGTCCTCATGTCTGGCTCTCGCTTTTAGTTATGCCGTCACAGCTAGTCTTGCCGGAGTCTCTAATTGCACTGTGCACAAAATGTACAATGTCCCCAACCACGTGACTATGTGTACAGTCGTGGCCAAAAGTTTTGAGAATTACATAAATATTGGAAATTGGAAAAGTTGCTGCTTAAGTTTTTATA
>JAOTRS010000025.1:3333907-3368744 GCA_028565755.1 Dinotopterus cunningtoni
ATCTAAAAGCAGTTTAGCAGCAAACTTTGTGAAAACTAATATTTGTGTCATTCTCAAAACTTTTGGCCATGACTGTATATCTTATAATCTGTCCCTTCCCCCTCTGTCTGTTGAATTACACACGCTGTTCCTGGGATACCAGTGATCCCGTCCCCTCCTGCCTGATCCATCCTGATGCCCTACTTCTGGTTGGAGTTCTTATCAAATACTGTAGAAACCCCTCGCTACTGCTGAGGAAGGGTTTATCTAGACAGCTTAAGGATACCTCTGAAACCATGAAGTGGTTTAGGACTGCAACTGCCACAGACAGTTCAGCATAAAGTCCCCATCATTGGACAAAACAGACTTCATGTTAAAGCTAATCTGATTTTTTTCACCATACAGCATACAGCTATTAATGAGAATTGTTCCTGATCACAATATCCAGTTTCACCCAAATGAGGGGAAGTTCCCTTTTGACTCAATGGTTCTTCCTCATTGTAGTCTCAGGATTTTTTTACTTACCTTTGGCTTTCTCATTAAGGACACAATGATACATCCAAAATGCATATCCAGAATTTATATACAACAGGCAATCAAGCGAAACCGGGACTTGTGATGAAATTTCTGGTGAATGAAACCGTAAAAGCATTTACAGAAGATGTCAAGCATGGAACATTGACGAGACTGTTATCCGCAGTAAAACTATTGAACAGTGCAAATATTTTTAATGTGAATGACGATCCCGGATAAGGTGGATCGGTATTGCCACATCCCCTGTACAGTCCTGCCCTTGCTTTAACCATTTCCACGTTTGTGCCATTAAGGGAGTTCCTGGAAGGCCAGCGTTTCAGATGTAAAGCAGATGGTCTAATCATGGCTCGGCATACTGTGAAAACAACTACCTTGATGGTGACCAAACACTAGTGTTATAAAACAATAGGATAAGTGCATTAGTGTAGCAGGGGATTATACTGTATAGAAAAATAAAGCTATAATAAAGTTTTAACTCTTTTCATAAATTTCTTCTGTTATTCGGCACACCCAAAAATCCTGGTTTGACTTGAATGCGCCTTGTATTTCAGTAGGTCTCTTTTGTCCATTATTAAAAGTGCTACACAATTAAAAGCAAATTAAACCGAACTTAATTCATTCCAAGTCCTGATCCTGGAGAATCCCTGGACTATGCGGTAACATACTCAGAGCATGACATTATACAGATTGTTGGATTAGTTGTGTTGAGCTAAGCAGGTAGTATAACAGAATATTCAAACCTGAGCTACTTTATGGCTACTGAAGAGATAAAAAAAAGGTTGGTCGGTGGCAAAGAATCGGCTTTTTTCAAGCCCGAACGGAAAGAAATGTACTGTACAGTACTTGGTTTTTCTAGTGGAATGGGATCTGTTTCATTTCACGATCACTTGACCAAAGATGAAAGAGAAGTTTGGGCCCAAACGGATATAATTGCACCTTTTCAAATGCAGAGTGTTTTTTTCTTTGCTCAGCATCTTCGGACGTATTACTACAGTAGTAAAACATTCCATTTGTTCTTGTCTCCCTGGATTAGTTTGCCTCTTTTTGTCCTGTTTTTGCACTTACCTATTAGAATTGAACACCCACACATGAATCATTCATAACTCTGCATCTATCACACACAATAACATCCATGCTACGCACTGCAGCATGGTTTAATTTTAACCAAACATGCTTTTTGTGATAAGCGTGTGCCAAAGTGCTTACAATAGCGCTTTCACGCCAAAGAAATTTAGGAGGCTCCTAGTGTTTTCTTTTCCTCGTGGCGAGAAACCTTTCTGAGAGATCGACTTCATCTGATAGCACCGAGCATCTCTGCACAGGAAACAATGCAAGTGTGAAAGCTGTAACAAAAGCACAGCACACACTTTCAAAGTGGTGTTTCCTTTTTTTTTTAGCAGGGTTTTGAAGAAGAGAACGACAGTCAAGAACCACATATTTTACTGCATATGAATGTCAAATGATGGAGGAGAGAGAGAAACAGAGAGAGAGAGAAAGAGAGCGAGAGAGAGAGAGAAAAGATCTAAAGGCATTGGATCCTTTATTCCACAATTTATCTGTCACTCATGTTAAAAATGTTCCTCTCTTTCCAGAAGGCATCAGTTTTATTTAGTGCATGCAAAGCTCCATAAAAATGAGTTAAACACTGACGTCACTCCTCACACTCAGCTGCACATTAAATTCTTGCAAGACAACATACACAACTCTACCCACTATGCTTACCAATCTAATTGCATATATACTTCTACTATGCATTATATATTAATATCTCTATAGTATCTTTAAGCAATATTTGCAAATATTAAGCTCAGGCTACTGTCTGTAGGAAGTGTGTTTCCTTCCAGACAGATGCAATGCTAAATTGGCCCTCAGTGTAAATGTGTGTGTGTGGTATGCTTTGTTAGATTGGCCTCCCTTTGAGGTAGTCTCCCCACAGAAGGAGTGAAGAAATGGTTGTTATCTAATGACTGCTTGCTGGTTTATACCATAATTATATACTGAAACAAAAACTCCAATATAATACGTGCACCCTTTAATGCAAAGTAATTATATGTATAATGATATTAAATACAAAAATTCTTTTTATTTTTTATTTTTTTTTATTCCTTTCTTTTCAGGAATAAAACCCTGGACAACTCTGTGATCTTGCCTTCCGTCAGAGCATGCAGCATAGGGGCAACCATGGACAATCACCTGTCCTTTTCTGCTCATATTGCTAATCTGACACGCTTAGGTCAATTTCTCCTTTACAACATCAGAAGGCTTCATTGATTTCTATTCAAGGTGCTCGTTCAGAGACTGGATTATTCACCCATGGCATGTCTGCCTCTGCGGCTGATCCAAAATGCACCTGAACAACTTGTCTCCAAAGTTCCTAAGTTCTTCCACCCCACCCCATTGCTACAGTATATGCCTTCCTCTGCAGCTGACTTTCTCTAGGTGTCCGCATTAAATCTAAAACACTGATGCCCACTTACCCCAAAGCACTTATCACATCCCGCACTGCTCCACGATCACTTCTATCCTCTAGAGCTGCTTGACGGTGCTACCATCTCTTACCCTACTCAGGCTACGACAAAGGCACTTGTCAAGATATTTCTTTTCTTTATTCTGGCCACCAAACAGATGTTCAAACAGCTGGCTCACTTATTGTCTAATTTATATATTTATTTTGGCATTTTGGTGTCATTGAGCACTCCCCATCCTGGAGATATATTCCTCGTTTCTGTGGCAGTTACTTAAGGGGTTGGGTTGCCAGCTCGATGCCTGATTATCATTCACACACTACAGGCAATTTGAAAACGCCAATTAGTCTAAAATGCATGTCTTTGGACAGTGGGAGGAAACCGGAATACCTTGAGGAAACCCATCAAGCATGGGAAGAACATGGAAACTCAAGAACAAGTTTTCGCAAGGTGAGAATCGTACCTTCACCCTGGAGATGCAAGGCAACAGTGCTGACCATTAAGCCACCATGATGGTGGCCATTGTCTAAATACCTCCAGTACGTCTTTCATTAAAAAAAAAAGTGTTGAATATACTTTTCTTACTATATTACCTTCCCAACAGAGTTTTTAGACTTATGGATCTTTTGAACCAATATAAGGATTATTCATAGGGACTTGAGTAAGCCATGCTGAATAAGATTATCTGTCAAATGCCATAAATCTTATTGTAAACATAGCAATTATCACACTTTCCCTCATTCTGATGTTTAAAATACAGATTACCTAAAGCTCGTGACCTGTTCATGCAAGATTTTATAAATTGTACTGCTGGCACATGATTGGTTGATTTGGTAACTACATGAATGTACAGGGTAAACATGTCTTCCTATTGAGTGTGTATAAAGAATACCAGATAAATGATTGAAAACGTCTATTCCTTAAAGGTTTTTTCTTCTTTAATTTTTCTATTTTTCTACATCATGGATATTTCTTAAAGACAATTAAGACGGATGGAAAATCATTTCAGGTGACTAGTACATAAAGCAGGTGGAGAGAACGCTGAGAGTGTGCAAAGCTGCCATCGAAGCAAAAGATGGTTCCTTGGAAGAACTAAAATATAAACCATCAATGCAAAAGGTGGCTACTTTAAAGATTCTAAAATAGTAACCAGTTTCTACATTCTTACATAATTCTGTGTTATTTTATAGTTTGAGTACAGAAGTTTAAAAAAGAAGAAGAAGAAAACAAAAATTCTTAAATGATTAGGCATATCTAGAATTTTGACTGGTGATGTACAGTACAGTATATATTGCTCTGGTCAGAAGGTTACATACACTCATCATGAACATGAATGAATAAATGAATGAATGAATGAATGAATGAATGAATTTATCTTTTTTTGGAAAGAATGATTCTTCTTTAATCTGAGGTAACCTTAAGAATTTCTAAATTAGATTATTAATTTATTGGTGCTGAAAACCTGGAAATGTCAAAGGCCTCCCAACTCGCTGTCAATTATGATGATTAACTACAGCTGGTAGCTTCTGTAGTCTGTTCCAACATAAGAAGGGTTTGTTTGACAGCACTCATTGTATTGACCAACACACAGTGCAATAGGAAACTTAAAGGAGCTCAGTGCAGATCTGAGAAAGAAGATGGTAGAAATCTTTTCCGCCTCCTCAAATCAATTTTACCTTATCTAAGTAATTTGACCTCAGCAAAGACTTTCTACCTTAATAAAACATTCCTACCTCACTCGAGTGTTTCTACCACAAGTATGCGTTTCTACCTTGTCAAAGTATTTTTGGTTCCACCTCATCAAGGGATTTTCTACCTCCCAAATGTATTTTACCTTAAAAAAGCCTTTGTACCATATCAAAGCGATTCTATTTCAACATCTACTTCAAGTGATATTACCTCATGAAAGTGGTTCTTCCACATCAAAGTGGTTATACCTCGTTAACGCAGTTGTACCTCATTAAAATGATTCTCCGCATCAGAGCAGTTTACCTCATCAAAGCATTTCTACCACATCAAAGTGGATTCTACCTCATCAAAGTTATTCTACCTCATCAAAGTGATGCTACTGTACCTCACCAAAGCAGTTCTATCTAATCAAAGCAGTTCTACCTTATCCAAATGATTCTGCCTCATCAGAGCAGTTTACCTCATCAAAGTATTTCTACCTCAAAGTTGATTTTACCTCATCAAAGTGGTTATACCTCTAAAGTGCGTGATCCACTCCATTTCTCCATTTTTACCTCACCTTTTCTACTTTATCTCCATTTCTACCTCATCAAAACAGTTCTTCCACAAGAATGTGTTCCACTCAGAATATTTGATGTGACAATGGACAAGGCTCCGTGAAACGGGACAGTCAGATATTGATATGGTCCAAAGAAAGTGTACACTGTGTGTATAGCTGCTAACTGAATCTTTCTTGTCATATATACTGTAGATGTAAAGGTGCATTGCCAGCAAAACTCCTATTCCTACACTGCCTATAGTCTAAAGCCAGCCTTATTCATTAACAGCTAGTGTAGCTACATTTACATTTTATTACCTATAGATAGATAACAGAAAGCATTAATTTCATCCACTAGTTACTTAATTCAGAGCTGCCAACTCTCACGCATCGAGAGTGAGACTCACACAATCTCTCACACTATCTTCACATCCTCTTACGCCACACATCCAATTTCTCACGCTTTCCTATTCAAAACAATTGTCTGCGGAAGACGCGAGCAAAATCACTGAGCTCCAGCCTCTTTCTGACGAGTCAGCTATAAATGCCTTTTATTTTGAGGGCGAGTCGCTGCATCAGTCCCGTGTGCCCTCTCTCACATACGCAGGTATATTGAGGCCGGACACTTTTTTTCTCTCCAAGTGAAGAGAAATAATATTTTTCTAATCTGAGATGAACTCACATTTATAGCTGTGTGCAGGCATCAATCAAAAGCACAAAAAAGGGATAATAACTGGAACAGTCATAATAGTGCTGAGTAGATCAATATGATAGAGTATATATAATATGATAAAATAAATCGACTTTCAAAGGCATCTACAGACTGAAGCAAAATTACGCAGCAGCTGGAACATTAAAAGATTGAGGGTAATATGAAGGTAATATGTACAGCGACATTAAAATATTTGCATTGAGTTTAATTATTATTATTATTATTATTATTATTATTATTATTATCTTTGCTTTCCTTGTTTTCAGTAGCTTTCATCAAGAGTGTCACTTTATTTTTCGCTACACATTTTTACATTTCTGTTTTTTTTTTTATCTGTTTATTTTATATTGTTTATTTTATTGTGACCTGATTCTGTGATTTGGCAATATGAATGTTCATTTTTGTTATGCCAATAAAGCACTAAAGAATCTTTGATTCTCTCTCTCTCTCTCTCTCTCACACACACACACACACACACACACACACACACACACACACACACTCCCTCAGCAGTGGCTGATCCACTTTGGTAGACCTTTCTATGCTACAATTTATATTATCTAGATTTTCCTCTTTTTCTTCCTCCCTGTCCTCATACATTCTCTTTGTTCCGCGGCTCCCGCATGATTGTTGTATCTCACATAATCTTGTGTGCATTTTGTTGTATTTTCTCTTAATCTGGTTTTTCAGCCCCTGAGTGTTCTTATGAATATAAAACGTTATCCATTGTTTTCTGTATTATTAAACTCAATGCAAATATTGTAATTTTTTGTTTCCTGTGGGTAAATAATTTTACCGCCCTCAGGGGCGAAAAATGATAGATATGGATCATAAAAGGAAGAGACCGCTTCTGTACATAGCCCAGAGCTCTGTGCCACGCCCCTGCTGCCCTACGTGGACCTGCTGCTGAAGAACAGCATTTAGGAGTTTTGGCTGGTGAGTAAGGTGGGCACTATTTCATTTATTTGTTTGGGTGTTAATTTGTAAAAAGAATGGAATACTGTAAATACAGTCACATGCATCTCTTGCTTCATTTTAACATTGCAATGCTAAAATATACAGAACCTGAGCCATGCTAGATAAGGTGTTTGGTTAGTGTTAGACAAACTGGCTGCGCATGCATAATGGGGGCGTCGTGTGCGTGTATGCTCGGATTCACTGCCCGTATTTTCAGAATCTCACTCCAAGCTTTTCTGCAAAGTTGGCTGCTTTGCTTTATTATTCCACTCCAAATGGACCCTATTACTGAATAACAAACTCTTCAATCTTACCTGCAAATGCTGGCCTCATGGTGAAATCGTGATCTTCCACCCGCAGCAAATGGTTGGTTTTCACTTTTCTTGTCTTGGTTCCATCTACCACCTTTTTGGACAGTGGGCTGTAAAACATTATCTCTCGTTAATTATGCCAACACACTCAGCCTAATGGCAGCGTTAATACATTAGTAGCAGCTGTTAATTAAGAGTTAACGGAAACTGCAACGGTTATGGTTCCTTAGCTTCTATTTGGTGGAGTAACACCAATCTGTGGAGTTTAATACAGAGCCATTAAAGGATGATGAGTGTTAGATAGGAAAGCAAAAGTGTGAATGTGCATACTGTATTACTAAACATATGGAAAGTATGAATATTTATAGTGCATCTAAAAATTGCAATATCGTGCTTATTGTGCTTTTGTAATTTCATTCAAGTCAAGATTCATTATAGTTTCATGTCAGTGATCTATCTATCGATCTATACTGTGCAAAGTCTTAGGCATCCTGTGTTTTTTTTTGTACAAACTTACATGCTTAAAGGCTTGTTAAGCCTTTATTTGACACATATATATTACTGTACAGTGAAATTTTTTCTTTGCAAATCCCAGCATACAGTAGCTGGGGTCAAAGCGCAGGGTCAGCCATGATACGGCGCCACTGGAGCAGACAGGGTTTAAGGGCCTCGCTCAAGGGCCCAACCATGGCAACCTGGTGGAGCTGGGGCGTTAACTGCCGATCTTCCAATCAGTAACCCAGAGCCTTAACCCACTAAGCTACAGTACCACCACCCCCAAAATTGTCGTTAACCTTAATCTGATCCGCACACAGCTTGGCACAGGTTTTATGCCTGATGCCCTTCCTGACACAACCCTCCTATTTTATCCAGGGTTTGTGACTGGCAATGCAGCCATTGGCTGGGGTTTGGGCACTGGGTATGAATTGAACCCAGGCCTTACGCATTGCAAGCGAGAAACCTACCACTAAGCCACTGATGCCCCACCACACACAAAAAAAAAAAAAAAATCTAAAAAATATCTGATTTTCAAGCATTATTATTCCAGCAAAAAAAAAGTTTATTCTTACACGTAAAATATCTGTAGGCCAGAAAAGAAAGATTATTATGTAAAAGTCAACTTTTCAAATAAATAATGAGAAAGCTTCTGGGTTTTGGATGCCTGAGAACCGAAGCAGGTGCGACAAAGTCGTCAGAAGGACTGTGGGTGGTTCTGTAGGATGTTCAGAAAAACTAAGCAGCTAAATTCCGTATATAACTGCACATATTGTAGGTAAGATTATATTTTAAGCAAAAGGTCATCACACCAATTACTGACTTTACTACTGTTTCTTTACTTACGTACTGTTTAACACTTTTTAAAATCTTCTTTATGTGTAGAAACCTTTTAGTTCTTCGAAGACATCCTTGATCTACACCAGTTATTTGCATTATAGCTACTCCATTCTTCATTAGCTACACCTTGTTAGTACTGGGCTGGACCCCTTTTGCCTTCAGAATGGCCTTGATTTTTTTGTAAGATTCTTGCCATAGATTCAACCAGGTGTTGGAAACATTTCTTGCAATTTTTGGTCCATAACGACATGATGGCATCACACACTTGCTGTAGATTTGTCAGCTGCACATCTATGATGCGAATCTTCCAGGCCACCACACCCCAGAGGTAGCTCTATTGCATTGAGATCTGATGACTGTGGAGATCGTTTCAGTACAGTGACCTCATTGTTTATGCTCAAGAAACCAGTTTTATCTTTGTGACATGGCGTGTTATCCTGTGCTGATAAAGGGATGAACATGATCAGCAACAATACTCAGGCTGTGGCATATAAACCATGCTGAATTGGTACCAAGGGGCCCAAAGTGTCCCAAGAAAATATCACCTATTCCATTATACCACCACCACCACAAGATTGAACCAGTGATACAAGGAAGAACGGATCCATTCTATCATGTTGTTTACAGCAAATTCTGACCCTACCATCAGACCAGGCGACATTTTTCCAATCTTCTGTACAATTGTTTTTTTTTAGCTTTAGCTGACAGGAGTGACAGTCTTCTTTTGCTGTAGGCCATCTGCTTCCATTTTTGACATGTTGTGTGTTCAGAGATGCTCTTCAGCATAGTTCCTCTGTTGTAACAAGATGTTATTTGAGTTACCGGTCCAGCCGTCTCTCCTCTGAACTCTGGCATCAACAAGGCGTCTTCTCTCAAAGAAGTGCCTCTCAGTGGATTTTCTCTTTTTCAGATGGTTCTCTTTAAACCCTGGAGATGGTTGTGTGTGGGAGAATCCTAGTAGATCAGCAGTTTCAGAAATCCTCTGATGCCTGGCTTGAACTTCAGCAGATTGATCCTGCCCATGACTACATTCCAAAAGGTGTCGCGCTGATGCCTTGTGATTGGCTGAGCCAGAGCATTTCCCAAGTGCTCTCTCACACACACCACAGCTTCTCGGCATGTTCACCTCACACTCATTGATACCTTTGTGTGTATTCAATTCACAGCTCCACGCGCTCATTTTAAATCTATATCTTCATACTTCTCGGTGTGCCCAGCCTGCTCTTGTGCTTCCTACCTAAGACCCTGGGACACTTTGTGTATAGGCTAAACAAGACTTGCAGCTGAATCTATTGGCTAAGCTCATCCAGGCTGGTTAGTGTTAGTGTTAATGTGGTATTAATACAGGATTTCTATTATTTTCAAATCAAGCATTATTTTCGCAAACTCCAGACCGTGACCATGCATGAGCCTGATTGGAGCATTTTAATGCCAAGACTGATAAGCAAGTAAAACACAACCATTTCAAGACATTTCTACATTAATACTGAAACCTCGATGTAGCATATTAATCCAGTTTTGGCACATAGGAAGGCTGCAGAGCTAAAAACCCCCTTGAGTATGTACTGTAGATTCAGTCTGTTGATGATGTAGGTCGTTCTTTAATGACTTACATAATCCCACACAATGCTGGAGCAATAAGAGCAATATTTTTAAGGTTTATCCAGGATATTGTGATATGTGCCAAGCATCCTGTTTCCTTTTTTGTACACAGAATCAAAACAGGGTAAATATCACTAAAAAACAAAGAAATGCTGCATAAATTTACAAGAAAATGATCAGTGATGGGGCGTGTGCATGTGTGTTGCATGAACATGAACATGATTTGATTTTCCATTATAAGTGTGTTATAACCATTTAGTGTTATGTGAATGTTACACTAAATATCACTGAGACAAGTTAGTATCTGTTATCACTTATCTTACATCAGCTACACAGTCTGGGTCACATGAATTTTTCAAAAATCTTTTTACTCTACCTTTATTATTATATATATATATTTTTAGTTCACACAGTTGTATAAGCATTTCACTGTGTATGGTATGTCCAGTATATGACAAATTAAATTTTAATTTAGATTTGATTTTTTTTATTTTAATTTGCATGGTTTCTCTCTCCCTTTTTTTTAAACATATTTTTTTAAGTTTACGAGATAAAAAAAAAAACAATCCATCTTCATTTGTAAGACTTGGATAACCTACTGAAGGTTGTGAAGCACTGATACTGGAGACTCCTTCCATAAATGTTCAACAAACAGACAAGCTCACTGTATCAATGATCGCTGGACTCAGATTAGGTTCCACCATCATACAACTCTTTATTAATAATCTTCTAATACATCATTTGTGTGTGACTACACAGTCAGTTCAAGACGTATTTAGATTGTGACACTATATTATGTGTGCCTTTGAAATACACCAGCTGTTTAAAGTGTGGAACAAAAAATATTGCATTAACCGTTAATGATTTATAGACATTTTTTTTATTATTATACAAACTATAAAAATTTAACAGACTTATAAATATTAGTATTATTTTTTATAGTTGGATGCAAAACCTTTGCAGAAATCTGAAACCCACAGCCATTAATAACGCTGAGCTTCCACCCATGAACCTTATATACACTTATAGACTTAACATCTCATACACTTTTAGCACTTTGCATTTAATTTCATTAGCAACCTCGGACAAATTGTAAATCTTTCATCTTAAAATGTTCCATTTTTGTATAATTGTCTTTAATTTCATATTCTTATTTCTCTATTTGAATATTCAATTTTTTTATTAATTTTTTTTATTAACTTTTTAAATAACTTGTTAATTGCTAGTGCAATTCATTCTCACTGAAGAACCCGTCTTTTTAGTCGTATCAGCAATTCGCTGCATATCATACTGTGTATGGCTGTGTATATGACAAATAAAATTCGAAGTTAAAACGCTTTGCCAGACACCTTTCCAGCAGCCGCCTTCATCCGCTCGTGGGTCTTTCTGAGTTCAGTAAGTGACAATCATGCTCAACTGGTTCGAGATCAGGTGACTGGCTCGTCCCCTTAGAAACATTCCATCTCTTTGCCTTAAGAAGCTCTTCGCTTTGCTTTCACGGTACATTTCATGTCATTACCCATCTCTACTGCGAAGCGCTGTCCTATCAATTCTGCAGCGTTTGGCTGAATCTGAGCAGAAAGTATCGCTCTATACATTTCAGAATCCATCTCGCTGCTCCTTTCAGCCGTCACTTCATCAATAAACAGCCAGTGACCCAGTTCCATTCGCAGTCACACGTGCCAGTGTCATAACGTGACAATGTGCATCATGAGTCCTTTCTTTTTATTTTTCCAGACTCTACTCTTACTTCACCAAAGAATTCTATACTCATCCACTTTATTATTATTATTATTATTATTATTATTATTATTATTATTTTTGTAGCTCTTTCAAGTCCTTTTGGTGCTGCTGAGCTCACAAGTGGATTCCTTCTTTACAAGAAGGTACTAAATTGTTGAATTGCATCTATTGTGCTCCTAAAGTTTCTGCTATCTCTCTAATAAGTCTTTTTATTCAGCTTAATTATGGCCTCCTTACAGTGGCATGGAAGTGCAAAACACAAAACAAAACAAAAAATCCACAGAAAACAAAGACTTTCAGCCCTGAAGTGCAAAACACACACACAAAAGGGACACACACACACACACACACACAAAAGCAAACCAACGTGTTTCTTAAGTGAAAAGCAAAAAAACAAAAAGAACACGAAAAAACTAAAGAGCAGTGAAGTGGAACACGCAAACACGCAACAAAAACAGCGGTGTAAAGTAGTTCTGTTAAAAAAATATATATATACAGTATATTGTAATCTTATTTTATATTATTTCTTACTGTCAGTAAAAAAAACAGTCAAGCTTGTTTTACTGGAGTTAATATGGCACTACCGAAAAGTTCTGGATGGATGTGGAAAAGGGATGGATGTGGTTGGTGATGTCAGTCATGATTCTGATTTTTGTTTTACATTACATTTTCCAGTTTTTGTTTTCATGTTTTCTTTTAGTTTTTCCGTTTTATGCTCCTGTTTGGAGTGCATATTGGGAGTTCCCAAGAACACATACCAAATACAAATTAAACATTTGGACCTTTTTGGACCATTCATCTCATTAATGTTCATGAAATATCAAAGAAACAGGTCACGACTGGCGGTAAAACTGAAATCATGAAATTGGTCAGTTAGTCCTGTGAATATATATTGTTGGAATTTCTGAACAGTTTATGCAATATTATTTTTAAAACCCCATACATCAGGGAACCTCTGTAGTCCAGCGAGGAACTGTGAAGGCCAATGGTCACCATGGTATTTATTTATCTAGGGGCATTGGTGGCTCAGTGGTAGGTCTCTCGCCTGGGAGGCCTAGGTTTGATTCCCAGCCAATGCTCAAACCCCAGCCGCTAGATGCAGTTGCAGGTCCCAAGTTCAAATAAAAGAGGAGGGTTGCATCAGGAGGGGCATCTGCGGAGCAGATGTTTTGCTGTTGCAACCCCTTGACGGAAGCAGCTGAAAGACTAACAACAGTCCCATTTTTTTGACCGTGGTAGGACCTCAGGTTAACATTCACAAACGCATTCACACATTATGGGCAATTTGTGAACGCCAATCTGCGTGTCTTTGGACTGTGGAAGGAAACTGGCGAACCTGGAGGAAACCCACCAACTCCATGCATGGTGGGAGTTGAACTCGTACGCTGGAGGTGTGGGGGCGACGGTGCTGACCACCGAGTCACTGCAATGTACTGCGTTTAAATCTATTGTAGTGGTCTAGTAAAAAATAAATAAATTAATTAATTAACTAAATAAAAAAAATCTTTTTAAAAAATCCCCATAATATTGTGGTGCTGTCCAAATACTTATGGACTCGAGTGTGAACCTAAGCGCTGCTGTTGTATGAAATAAATTAACAGCAAATGGAATGTAACAGCATTGTAGTAGTAGAAGAAATATTACAGCAGATCAGAAATAAAACCAGCATTTCCAGTAAATCTGTCTAGAGGAAACGTTATGTTACACCATGAAACACCAGGCACTAATTTGTCCTAAAACGGTCCCCTCGGCAAGCGGTGATTGTTTCACTATCTCTCTGTGTTCATCTAAATGATAAATCTGTTATTTATTATATAATCTTTCCTATCTGTTTATGGTAAATATCATTCTATTACACTCTGTTACATATGACTTGAACATAAAAGACAGTTTCATATATAAAAACAAAAATATTTTATTATAATATAAGAACTGCCTGTATTATTATGAGAAATATCATCAGAGATCAATAAGCAGGAAATAAAGCACAGGATATATTTTCCACAGTATAGACAACAATCCCAAAAGTTTCCTCCTAGCAGCAGGTTAAAGGGTGTTTCATGGAATTTGCAACACTTACGGTCCGTGTTTATGAGTTTCCAGGTTTGCAGACCACCTGCGCTTTCTGCTCTTCTGCTTCCCGCATTCGACAACCAGAACGAGACAGAAAATAAGGAACAGCAGGTTGGTGAAGTAAGGCATGATGCGGGTTAGATGAGGAATCCGCCTCTGTGTGTGAACGCTCCGTCCTCAGCATGGTACTGCTCCCATTCCGCACTCCACACTGATGCGCATCTCTCTCTGTCCATAAGAGGCAGTGTGTGTGTGTGTATGTGTGTGTGTGCATACACGAGAGAGCGGCTTCCCGCTGTTTCGGTCCTGCGATCTGATTGGCTCCCCACGCTGCTGAACCGGAGAAGGAGAGAGAGAGAGAAAGAGCGAGAGCGAGAGAGAGAGAATCACGCGCTAGCGGCTTAAGCTCCCCGGTCCACCAGTGACGCACGTGCGTAGGAGACAAGGCTCGGGGACAATTTTACTACACAACAACAAAAAAAGCATCCAAGTGATGTTTGTTTGTTTGATTGATTGATTGATTGATTGCATTATTTCCTATAAAGTTGTATTTAATGCTCTGGACAGGACCCCAGTCTGTCACTCGGTTCTAATCGCTCACCGTGTCGGGTCTGCATGTATGATATAAGCTTTTGGACTGCCCCCAATTTATCTAGGCTTGGGATCGGAGCTGAAAGCGCACCTCTGCGACCCCCGATTTTCCGTCACGACCTCACACTGCACTACAGATGTCTATGGAGATGACACGAGAAGGTAAAAGAAGTGAAGGCGAACCATGCAGCGACAGAGCATCAACTGTGACGAAGGGGATTTTCAAAGAGGATTTGAGAGTCGGGTTCAACGATGGTGCAGATGCATGGCTTGTGATGGAGAGCATGTTGAGTAACACTTTTGTATAGAGGAATTATAGAGTTGCTCTACCAACTTGGGCATTTTGAACAACTTGTGTCAGATGATGATGATAATAATAATCATAATAATAATAATAACTTCCTAATTGCGTAATTTTTGCATTACTTTTGGTACAGCCCTTGTATATTTCTTAAGATTTACATTTAGACATCTGATCCAGAGCGACTTAAAAAGGGCTTAAGTTTCCGCCATTGGATGGAATCCTTACTTGAAAATTCTTATTTGACATTTATGGATCGAGTCCTAGCACGTTGTAAAAATATTTTTAAACAGTAATTTTAAAACTTTCTTTCCAAACATGTGAAATCTGAGGAATTTCGCTTATCAGGTTTTCAGCAAGGTGCAGCTTTTTTTTCTCTTATTATTATGCATTAATTTATCACAGTGAACAGGCAGAGACCCACTCTCTCTCTCTCTCTCACACACACACACACACACACACCGTCATACACCACAAGTAACCTGAGAACATTAATCAGCCTACACTGTGTGTCTGGGAGGAAACCTGAGTACTCAGAGGAAACCCACAATATATTTGGAGAACATGCAAACCACACACAAACACACACACACACACACACACACACACACACACCTGAAGTAAGAATCGAAACCCCAACGCTGCAAACAGTAGAGTCAGACAGAGTCCCTGCAGTGCCGTTATCAACATGAAAATGAACAAAAGTCAGATCAAATATTCGGTGGACATTGCATTACAATAAACATAACTACAAGTACGAGTTAAAATTAATATAGAATTTATTTTAATACATTTTTTAAAAAGACATTTTTTTCGACATAATTTTCATTTTAGGCTGAGCTGTGAGCCATGGATGCACCGCTGTCTTCACTTCTTCATCAGAAGTGACTCTTCGTCCTCGTAGACCTGCTTTCAGGGAACCAAACAGGTGAGAGTCTGATGGAGCGAAATCAGGACTAAAGAGAGGACGCTTTATCATGCAAGATCAGCTGACGATTGTTGAAACCTTTTTCCGGATGATGTTCCAGTACTTCTGGCCCTTGAGAATCTCAGAAAACTGTAAGCGTTGATGAATTTTCCAGCTGATGGCTCGTAGTGACAAATCCACGTCTCGTCACCAGTAATAAGTCTCTTTGAGAAACTTTTACCTTCCTCAGAGTATCAAACCACAAATAACGAATGATAGCATGCTGCTCTTATTTCATGCAACTCACAAGTGGGGCAGAATTTGAGAATTAGATCTCTCTATTTTTAGATCATAAACATGTAAATGTAACAGTCAAGTTGCGTAACAGTTCTAAACACGTATATTAAAATCCAGCGACCGATCGAACAGGGTTTACTGTACATTAGTCAGTCTTCTAACGTGTAAATTTACGAATCAAATTTAAACTTAGGATACGAACATTTTTCGGACAGGATTTTCCATCCTCAAAAAAATTCCTTGCGAACGATTTACAAACGCATCCCTCTGTATCTGGTTTGATAAACAGGCCCTGTCTTTCACGGCGAGTATAATCAGGAAGCCATTGTTCTCTGTCCAATTAGATACGAGAATCCGACGGCGCTGTGGTATGAATACGAATCAAACACATTTACACGCGACAATGAGATTTTAATATTGTGAATTTGGGAAATTATCAAAGCTCATGATTAGCAACTCACCCTCCGCTAACAAAGAGCATTTTCTCTACATGTAGTGCAACCAGAATGTAATCAGACTTTTTGAATTAGGAGTTTATCAGAAAGCGATTAGCTTACTCTTTCCTCTAAATGAGCAGCGGGTATGTAACGAGGCAGAACGGACCTCCTTCCGCGAGTTCGCACTACCCAGAAGACTTTCAACTCCGCAGGGAAATCCGACCGATTCTAAGAAATCACCGAAGCGAGCGAGATTGCAAAAAAGATTCCTCTTGGAAGGATTTGAGGTCAAGCGCTATTTTTTTTTAAAACTGCTCCTAATGTTCTGATGTCAAATCAAAGAAAGAAAAAAAAAGACAAACATGGCACGATTTATTTTCCAAGTTTTAATCAGCATCTTGTTAAAAATCAAACAACAGCTTTTACAGCACACAACACACTCAGGTTAAAACTGAGCCATTTGTAAATTCCTGGTCACGATTGAAAGCACTACACGTGAACTGACATTTTGAAAAGGTGCGTCTGAACTACTTCTGACTCACCATTCATTAAGGAGCATTTTGCAACAGCGTTCGGCTAATAATCCTTATTTACGAGCTTAGATGTTCCGTATGAGCTTGTCTAATAAATCTAACACACTTCAACTTTATGGTAACTTTGGAGTGGAGCGCAGTTTAATGTGACTATATTATTATTATTATTATTATTATTAATATTACCACCTGACTAAAAGCACATGCATCAGAAGCCTCGTCCTTTAATCCTGTTCACAGGTCATAACATATATTAGCTTTTATTAAAAAAAAAAATCTATAGGAATGCGATATTGCTGAAGTATTCCTTTTATAATTTGATGTTTTTAAGGTTTGTGATGTCATCCTGCTTGTGTACATCCTGTAACAGAAGGTATTTCTCTCTTAGCTTGGCAACCAAAGACCCGGAGAACACAATTCATAGCTTGTCTTTATCCATTCCTTCTTCTTATTATTAATATTATAGTTATACTGTACTTGTTAGAAGAAAGTAAATGGCTCGCATTAAGGAAATAAAAACACCCCACCTCCTCCCTGCCTCACCCACTTAAAAAGTCAAATCACCCTAGTCGCACTTGTGCGCCATAACAATCTACCCCTCTCTCTCTCTGATATTACTCAGCCACAATAATATCCCCTGATGTTTAACTCTGATTGTATGATATTACCAAACCTTTCCAGCTCTGCGAATTTCTTTTTTTGTCAAACAAAAATGTAGCATGAAAGCAAAAAAAAAAAAAAAGAAAAGAAAAAAAAGCGGTAGATATATGAATCTGGAATGATCTGCGCACTCTCCCATATCAACTCATCTCGAAGCCCCGCCCCCTCACCAAGTTGTTAGTGCTCTTGACGGGACTTCTGAGGCGTCCACGCGTCCCATCAAGCTAAATTAAAATAGTAACTTCGTCTTCGTCTTTCACATTCGTCCTAGCAGCAGAATGTGACTTGTTTAGATTGAGACTAAACATAAACAACTATATGGTTAACACACTGGAAAAAAAATGACAGCAACTGAAAATACCTTGAATATATTCTTTTTATTTATCCACAGTTTAACTTAAGATGTGATTATTCATTAATTTGTTCATCGTCTATTCGTCTTGTGTACAATGTTGTGGGAGGCCTGGAGGAGACTATACCGCTTGCTTATCCCAGGGAAACTTAGGGCACGAGACGGGGTACACCCTAGACAGGGTGCCAATCTATCGCAGGGCAAACAAACAACCCTGAGCCGGGATCTGCATGCACGACGCTGGAGGTGCGAGGCCACAGTGTTAACCACTGCACAACCGTGCCACCCTAAAACAAACCAAATCAAAGATTATTTCTAGACAAATTTTATGAAAAAAATTGAAGTGAAAAGTTCTAGTCCTATTGGCAGAAGTTTGCAAGTTTTAAGCATTAACTTCTTGGAACAAATAAAATGATCTGAGAAATTATTTTTTTAATACGATTTGTTTAGAAATAAGCTTACTTATCTAATAATTTAGGTTTCTTTTAATCTTATTTGATGAAATTGTAGAAAAAACAGACAAGACTCAAGATATTTTCACTTGCTGAATGTTGCTGATGTTATTTTTTAAGCGATGCCACCAAAATGTTCAGGCATAAACAGAAGTGATGTTTTTTTTTGCCGAAGAAGCCAAACTTTTTCTTTTTTAAACCGGCAATAAAGACAGATAAAACTATGCGAAACTGGTTTTCTACTGTTTACTATGAATGACTATGTAACCGCTGAAAAATCCACCAATAAGCCGAGTTTCGTCACTGCCACTGCCAGCAAACAGTTCCCGACTTTAAAGCTTACAAAATTACACACTCCCACACTCTCCTTCAACCTACGAGGGAATAATGCCTGTTCTTTTTTTCTTATCTGAATGACAGATATTTGTTCATTATGTATTGTTTTTTTTTTTTACATGTAAATAGCAAGCAGGAGTAAAAACATTACATTAGATTTACTACGCTGTTTTAGCTCTGACGTTTCCTTTGAGGTATGAGAATCAGATATCTGCTTTAAAAGTAAACAGTTTCCCAACTTTCCTACAGCCCAAAAAAACTAAAGAAAGGGAAAAAAAATAAAAACGAACAAGAAAAATGAGTTCTTATGCGTCACCATATTATAGTATTTCCGGAGGCCACTATCAAATACATCTGTAGTGAGAACACTGCTTTTTGTCATTTGCATGAAATTTGTGAAACTTGCCAATTTTTGTTCTATGGCAGATTTTCAATATCAATTTATTTGTTTGTGTAAATGTTCTCTGCAGGACGACTGAAAAAAAAAAATACAAAAAAAAAACTCCTATCAGATTTAAAAACAGAATTTTTACAGCAAACCCGCTGCTAATTATGCGATTTTAAAATCAATCAAGTTTCACATTAGTAAGTCTCCTTATACATAAATTAAAACAAACCAGGAGGCACAAACTAAAAAGGGGTTTTCATGAATACCATATGCATCGTGCAAATGCTCCAACGAGTGATTTATGAATAAATCCAGCTTCATTAATAAAATTTTACCTCAATTATAAGTAGCTTGCTTTAGATATATCCTAGTTATGTAACATATCAGGATATGGGGAGGAAAAAAATTCACATCCCATTATATTCCGGGCAAACCATATTAGGTAAATGTACACGAGTCAGTCATTTCCTTAGTTACACTAGAGATGCGAATCGTTTCTAAATAAAGTACAGTATGTGCTGCCATCCTCTTTTGGTATTACGCACAATCAGGCATCGCTAAGGAGAACGTGGCAGCCGGAAGGTGGCGAAGGTTGGTGGCAGTTTAGTTTTGGTGAGAGTGTTTTTTGAACTCTGTGGTCAGAGCTCGTAGTCAAACTTGTAGTCCTGGGCCAGGTAGATCCTGCGGAAGACGAGGGCGGCGAGGGCCAGCGTGAGCAGCACGATGAGCACGGCCGAGCCCGTGTGGCTGCCGTCCTGCTGAGCTGCCGCAGGGAACGCGGGGTAGGTAGGCCGGCGTTGTGGTTGGTTCTGGTTCCGGTTCTGAGCGCGGCGCTGCCGGGGGCTCAGAGAGCGCGAGCTGGGAGCTGCAGGAGTGGAGGCGGATTCGGATGCCGACTCGGGCTGGAGGGAAAGAAGAAGGGTGTGTGAGAAAGTTGGCAAGCTACTGGGCCAACAAAACAGCTTCGGTGCTCCTTCGCAATAAAACAAACAAACAAAATTCCTTAAAAATCAAATCCTTTTAAATTGGGCACAACAGGGTTGCAACTATTTGGATAATCGATTAATCTATGCATTATTGAAACAAGTGGCGAACGGCACAATCACTTAATAGCTTTTATTTAGTTATCAGCATTTAAATTTAGCTTGAGGTGTTTTTTGTGCATGTGGTAACAATGAAGACAATAAAGATGAATATCTCCTTTTAAAATGTATATAGGGACTTTTCTGGTGAAAAAAACTAAATCTAAAACCAAGTAAAGGCAAAGTAGCAGCAAAAACAAATAAATAAATAAATACAGCTATTAAAACTTAAAGATGGAGGAACAAATTATTGGAACCAAGTTAAAACCGAAATCAAGTCTGTGATGAAGGGGCGTGGCCAAGCAAAGTGAAGTGTGAAGGACCTGAAAGTGAGGTACGTTGGAAAAGGACACACACATACAAACTAATTAGTCATTTTCTAGTCATGTGTGTGTTTTTGTGAGCTAAAAAAAGTGAAGGGTACCATAGAATGTGTTTGTGTGAGAAAGAGTAAGAGAGACAGAGATTGTATTCGAGCTTCACTTAAAAAGGCTCATTGTAGAGAACTGGCCATAAAAACTCAATCTACAGCAACACACAGTCAGTAATTATCCACATCCTAATCACGTGTGAATCCCTGACTCTCGCGTCGTTCACAACAAAGGCGCTCGGCTTAGCGAGTCGAGAATGCAGTGTTTCCACACGTAGGGAATTTTAGCTCGTGAAGGTGTACATGCCTTCATGCTATCGCTCACTTCACTCCAATAAGCCTGACAGCTCCACATCAGAGCGTTCACAGTCCCAAGCGTGATGACGTCATGAACAAATTGACAATTCAATCTGATGGCAACTGATTTGATTATCGATTTTTGGCGACGAGGTTGATTAATCGCCCCACCCCTAGTTAAAAATCTCTTATAACTGGGTCGAGATCATGAAACACCAGAAACCACTCTAAAATAATACGACGAGTTCCTGGTGCCTTATTGCCCTTATCTCACTTTCATTATAAAAGTTAATGTAGAACCATAAGGCTCATTTCCAGAATCAGACTACTAAAAGGTTTTGAAAAAGTCTTCAATTTCCAATTCGCAATATTAACTGAAACTGAATATTTCCAATTTAAAAAGATGGTGACTTTTCTTTTTCTCATTAAGCACAAACAAAAAGCAATTATTAGAGGAAAAATGTTTAATTCCATATAAAGACATAATACACAGGACTGTTCTGTACGATCGGCAGTGAAAGGATCTTCCAAAGCTGAACGTCCACCAAACAACACGCAGGTACAGGGGTTGGACAATGAAACTGAAACGCCTGGTTTTAGACCATAATAATTCATTAGTATGGCGTAGGGCCTCCTTTTGCAGCCAATACAGTATCAATTTGTCTTAGGAATGACAGATACAAGTCCTGCACAGTGGCCAGAGGGGTTTTGAGCCATTCTTTTTGCAGAATAGTGGCCAGGTCATTACGTGATGCTGGTGGAGGAAAACATTTCCTGACTCGCTTCTCCAAAACACCCCAAAGTGGCTTAATAATATTTAGATCTGGTGACTGTGCAGGCCATGGGAGATGTTCAACTTCACTTTCATGTTCATTAAACCACTCTGTCACCAGTCTTGTTGTGTGTATTGGTGCAATATCATCCTGATACATGGCACCGCCTTCAGGATACAATGTTTGAACCATTGGGTGCACATGGTCCTCGTGGAATGGTTCGATAGTCCTTGGCAGTGACGCACCCACCTAGCACAAGTATTGGGCCAAGGGAATGACATGATATTGCAGCCCAAACTATCACTGATCCACCCCCATGCTTCACTCTGGGCATGCAACAGTCTGGGTGGTACGCTTCTTTGGGGCTTCTCTACACCGTAACTCTCCCAGATGTGGGAAAGACAGTGAAGGTGGACTCATCAGAGAACAATACATGGTTCTTATTGTCCATAACCCAAGATTTTCGCTGCAGGCACCATTTGCAAAATTTTGGCTATAGCAGACCTTCATTGTACATTGACCCTGTGGAGCTCCCGACGAACAGTTTTTGTAGAAACAGAAGAGTTGAGGTGCACATTTAATTCTGCGGTGAGTTGAGCAGCTGTGGTTTTATGTTTTTTGGATACAATCCAGGTTTGCACTTGGACATCTCTTTCAGACAGCTTCCTCTTGCGTCCACAGTTACTCCTGTAGGATGTGGTTCGTCCTTCTTGGTGGTATGCTGACATTACCTTGGATACCGTGGCTCTTGATACATCACAAAGACTTGTGACTGTCTTGGTCACAGATGCGCCAGCGAGACGTGCACCAACAATTTGTCTTCTTTTGAACTCTGATACGTCACCCATAATGTTTTAAGCAAAACTGTGCTATTACTCTGCTAATTAAACCTTCACACTCTGCTCTTACTGGTGGAATGTGCAATCAATGAAGATTGGCCACTAGGCTGGTCAAATTTAGCCATGAAACCTCCAACACTAAAATGTCCAGTGTTTCAGTTTCATTGTCCAACCCCTGTACATCTGTCTCTGCTGAGTTCATATACAGTACATTACTGCCAAAAAAAATCATCAGCCATTTAGCTTCACTTTGACTGTAGGGTTTAAAACATTCCTTTAACCGTTACTGACCTCACACAGACAGAGAGTACCGTGTGTTTAACACTCCATTAACCCCCCGAGGCCTTTAGGTTTAATATACCTGTGAAGTGCGAAACTCTGTTCTGGGTGATGAATGGATTTCACGAGTGAATTACTAACAGGGTCACGCTAACTTAAGCTTGAACAGCTGTAAGAATGAAAAATGGAAGCGCGGCCTGGAGCGTATCGCTAACCTCTATAAATACACACACACTCATTCACGGAGCCTGGTTTAGTGCTGCAGTTGAAGAATGACTGGAGTGCAGCACACCTGAGTGAGAACAGTATAGAAAAAAAATGCAAGGTGTGCATTTTTTTTTTTTTTTCCTTTTAAAAGATGCTACACGTTTTAAGCTTTAAACAGGCTGAGTGTATAAAGGATGATAACAAATCCCTCATTTTAACAATATAGAGTATGGAACAGAAACATCCTCAATCGCCGACCAAGAAAAAGTGCAAAAGTCAACAACCATCAGCTTACAGTTTTCTGGGATTCTCAAGCGCCGGTGTTGGAACATTATCAGAAAAAAAGGTTTAACAATCTTGATTAATTGATCGACAGTGCTGGTTACAGTAAGACGCTTATTTAACAGCTGAGGACTAAACTTTGGATTAAACTATCTGAGGGATCGTGATCTCGCGTGACACTACACGTCTGCATACTTCTGCACACGACTTCATTTTAAGGGGTTAAATCATCCTTGTTATAGTCCAGGGCCCGTATTCACAAATCTTCTTAAAGCCTAAAAGTTGCTCCTAGAGACGACATTCTAAGAAAATTCTTAGAATTATGACATTTTCTTAAAATTTCCCCTTAAATTTAGGACTGAATCTTAGTAAAGATAAAAATGATTCGAGTGGCGCAGTCATAAAGTGCTCGCCCTATCATCCAGAGATCGCTAGTTCGATTCCTGGGTGATGCTGTAACCTCTCGCAGCCGGAGGTCTAGAGAGAGCTGATTGGCCGAGCTCTCTCAGAGGGGAGGGATGAGAGGTACTTAGTGCTCCCACGTTAATCACAGCCAATCAGGGCTGTTTCTGAGCTCACGCAAGCGGAAGGAGCGGATACCGCTGTCCTCCAAATGTGTTATATCGCCCCCAATGGTGCGTAAGTGAGCAGTTCGAAAAGATGCGGTCGGCTGGCGTCACGTGGTTCCAAGGAAAAACGTGATAGTTTTCGGCCCTCCCCGCTGAGTGGTAGTAGTAGCCTTAATGTGGAAGCCTCCTAGTGACGGGGAGGAATTGGACACGACTAAATTAGGGAGAAAATCTGGGAAAAATAAATAATAGTAAAAAAAAAAATAGTAGAGAGGGCTTTTAAGAGGCTTAAGAGTTTCTATAGCAAAGGACAAAAGTGTAACTTAAACAGACTGTCCTGCAATCATGTAAATTAGTAAAAGCGGAACCATTTTCTCCCATCAATCTGAAATGAATTACAAGTAATAAAATCAGTATGATAAATAAATGTAAGAACTTAAATAGAGCAACTACTGTGTGGAAATTGGTTGATTCAAAAGTAGACACATTTTCAAAATTTGGCTGTTTTAATTAACATATTAAGCCTATAACAGAAACTTTGCATAAAGTAGCCTGTAGTCATAATTATACAATTTCTTTATATACAAACACTATAATTATTATTAACACTATAATTATATATAAATGTTAAATGTTAATTGTAAGACCTTTACAGATTTTTTTAAACAACCAATTGTACTTTCCTTCCTCGGACTTGCTCTGAGAAGTTTCCTAAATTAGAATAAGTTTTACAGCCCGAGTGTGGATCATTTTAGACTGAGCCTTGTAGCACATACACCTGCAAAGTTATCCAGGCAGGAACAGACCAGAAATGCTAATGCTATTGATTACCAGCCCTCATGAAAGACCTCCTTATGTATAGGGTGCCTAATGGAGAGCACTAATACCCTGAGAGACCTGTTTAATCAGCTATAAAACAGCAGAAGGAAGTGGATGCATTGCGGCATCGACTTTATTATTAACCATGTACTTGCTGTGATTTTAGCTCCTTATTGAGAACCTCCTAATAAAAATGAACATCATGCATTTTAAAAACACCTGTGCTTACTGGGTTGCCGAGTATCCGTGGCTTCCTATGCAATTAGCATTCGTTGATGCGTTTTAAAGCATGCTGTGTGTTTCAGGGGCGTAAACATGGCCTCCCGCTTGGATGCCTTTGATTGATTCAGACACACTGTTGTGTGTTGTGACGGAGACCGAGGGGCCGGTGGGTTGAACCGGGATATGATCTGACTTCTCTGATGAAAAGATTGAGGAGGAAAAGTCTAGAATAGTCCTTATCTGCGAGGACGGAAAGAAAAGACGGTAGTTCTTGCTTCTGGCTGGGGTGCTTCTGAGGGATTTCATATTGGATGAGCGAGTCTGACGTGATGGTAAGAAATGGCGGACTCTTAGAGAGGTGGTAATATCATTCCTTACTCAAATCAGATCAACACTCACTCATCGTGTACACTATTTAATCCCAGGGCACAAGGTGTGGTACACCCTGGACAATGTGCCAATCCAATGCCAATTTGGGAACAGCAATTAGCCTAACCTGCATGTCTTTGGACTGTGGGAGGAAACCCACCAAGCACGGGGAGAACATGCAAACTCCACGCACACAGAGCCGGGAATCGAACCCGGACTCTGAAGGTGCAAGGCGACAGCACTAACCACAGAACAAATCATATGGAAAGAAATTAATATTTAAATATTTAAAAGTACTGGTCCGTTAACTTGCAAAGCCGATTCTACACACTGAGCCAATCTCAGTCTCACCCTCGTTCTCTTGACTGGGCACTTTCAATGTCCATAACACCAACCGCCAAGACAAACAGCTAACGTTAGCATGCATGCTACATTCTCCATCGTACCCTGCCATCGCACTTTAAACTTAATGGGGCTGCGAAAATGCTGAAGGGGGTCATGAGAGAGAGAGAGAGAGAGAGAGAGACTAAATTGGCCGTAATTGTGTCGAGAGCGTGTACGTTACTCTGCACCGAACAACCCGGCGAGTGAGTAATCCTGAGAAACGCTGCGGAGGAAATGGTTCCGCGGTGTGGAGTGGAACGCAGCCAGGCGCCGAGTGCACAGAATGCGCGACGTGTTCCTGCTGTGAGGAGTGTGTGATAAAAGCGTGTGCCACTCGCCTCAGGGGTGAGTGGGAGCGAAAAACACCAGTGAGCCAGGATTACGGATGCAGAAGCTTGTTTTGTGCTCCACATGAGGAGATCAGATCGCACGCTGTGTTTCTCTCACCCACCTGTTCGGCCTGAGCCGTTCCTACACTGTCTTGGAGCGCCTCGGAGATGCCGCTGGTGTCATGCTGGGCGGCTTGGCTAGCGCTCGTCGTCTCGTTACTCCCGCCGGCGGTGGATGATGTGCTGGACTCGGCCTGTACAGAAACGCAAGACATTCAACACTGCTGTGTATTTCGCCGGTTTTTTGTGTGACTATAAAACACTGTGTGAGATCTGTAAATCTCAGAGGTGACAGTCAGCAGCTAATGGGTATATAGAAAGCTAAACTAGTTCTTAGGCAAGTCAAAGAGGTTAGAATTAGATGCAGTTTGTCTTCGTTTTATAGCGAGGGTATCATATATCTATATTATTGGCTGGAAGCTGGAAAGAAAAAAAAAGGCCAGGGTCACAGGCTGGGTAGGAACTTAAAAGAAAAAAAAAAAAAGGAAAAAAGAGAGACGCCTCATTAAGTGCGGAGACGTTTAATTAATGGGAATACTTTAATATGCACGGTTCAGGCGATTTCTACAGCACACTTCAGTACATTTAGGAAGAAAATAAACCCCTAATGTGTCTGCTTTTTCATTTTCCTTCTTAACTAGGCAATGCCTCAGCGTGCGAGTGTGTACATTAGGTCCGTTTCTTACGACTTCAATTCTAAGATGGACAGGAGAGTCTGTTCCACTGTGTGGGGGAAAAAAAAAACAAAAACAAAACTACGTCGTAAGGGGACGTAAAGGTCAATGTACCTTAAAGTTGATCTGCTGTGCTAGCTGTTGGGCTTGAAGGTCCACGGGCTGGCGCTCGCTGTTGGGCATCAGCGCGAGCAGAGCCGTCCGCATGGAGCACCCACACATCTCACAACAGAAGTCCTGAGACCTGAAAGCATGGAAAGAACATTGCCATTAAAAAAAAATAAAAAAAACCACACTTAATAGGGATGTTGGTCATCAAGATCATGTGGAAGCTTAAAGTTTTTATACATGATTTGTTTAAAATGTTATCATGAGTGGGTGGAAATTTTAAGGAAAAAAAAAAAAAACCACCAGCCATTTCATCAAGTACACACACTCTTAATACTGGGTTGGACTCACTTTTGCCATCAGATCTGCCTCAATTCTTCATGGCATAGATTCAACAAACATTCCTCAGAGATTTTGGACCATATTAAATTCACAGCATCACGGAGGTGCTGCAGATTTGTTGGCTGTACATCCATGATGTGTTCCACCACGTTCCAAAGGTGCTCTATTAAATTGGGATCTGATGACGGTGGAGGCCGTTTGAGTACAGCGACCTCATTGTCGAGTTCAAGAAACCAGTTTGAGATGATTTTAGCCTTGTGACATGGCGTGTTATTCTGTGCTCACAAAGAGATGGACCCGATTAGCAACCATACTCAGGTAGGCTGTGGCATTTGAACCATGCTCAGTTGGTGCCAAGGGTCTCAACATAATTCCACCTACACCATTACGGCACCACCACCATGATTTAAAGCATGATGGATCCAGGCTTTCATGGTGTTTACAGCTAATTCTGACCCGACCATCTGAATGTCACAGCAGAAATCGAGACTCGTCAAACTTGGCAACGTTTTTTTCCCCCCAATCTGTTGTTGTCCAAATTTTGGCGAGCCCATGCAAATTGCAGCGTCAGTTTTCCTGTTCTTAGCTGACAGGAGTGACACCCGGTGTGGTCTTCTGCTGCTGTAGCCCATCTGCTTCAAGGCTCCAAGGCGTTGTATATTTAGAGATGCCTTTGCATACCTCGGTTATAACGAGAAGTTATTTGAGACACTGTCAGCTCGAACCAGTCTGTCCATTCTCCTGACACCTGGCATCATCGAGGCGTTTTCACCCAGAGAACTGCCACTCACTGGATATTTTTTACTCTTTCAACAAAATTATTCGCAAGACCTAGAGAGGTTTGTGGGTGAAAATCCAAAACAAAAATCCTCTGGCACTAACAACCCTGCCATGTTCAAAGTCACTTAAATCGGCGTTTCTTCCCAATTCTGAGGCTCGGTTTGATCTTCAGTGGATCGGTTGTCCTGATGCCTAATCGCATTGAGGTGCTGCCTGATTAGATATTGGTGTTACCAAGCAGCTGGACAAGTGTACTTAATAAAGTGGCTGGTGAGTGTTAATATACAGTATATAGACCAGATCAATCGACCCAGGAGCTCCAAAAGCTGATGATACGGTGAACCAAAGCGCCATGGACTGCTGAAAACATTCATCTGAATCGAGAGACAATTTCAGCGGTCCAGTCTTAAGCTTCTATCACCTCGTCATGCTCTCGTTAGAATTCGTTATCGTTGCTATAGTAACACCTTACAAGGGAGGATTGAAGCTTAAAACATGCACTGGATTTATCCGACTCCCACCTCCCCCACCCCGCCCCCCCAAAAAACAAGTCTACTCGACACTGAAATACAAACCTGGTTAGTCTGAAGATTTATACGGATCGCTGGAGGCAACATTAAGACGGATAATGAGATTAAAAATTACAGGTGCTTCCTTTTCAACCAGGACTCGTCTAATCTCTGGGTGTTAATTGGATGGCTTTTTGCGGAAGACCTTCATCTGGATGTGTTAATAGCTGATCGGTTTCTTCCTCGCTTTTGGTTCAAACTTTGATTTTACATAAACGCTACGTGTCCACACATGCTGCGTTCGCAGGCTCTCTGATAATGACTCGAATCTCTCGAGATCCCTGCGGATGTCTAACATATGTGCACGGTAAGTGAGAGGGAAGCTGCCGCAATTGACGCTTTAATGAAACACACTAGCTCTTTGTATGTGTGGTGCACTTGTGCGTCATGCAACAATATTGTAGGGACCTTGAACTTACTCTGGTTGCTGTGCTCGAACCGCTCCCCTAATAAACCTTTACTGTATGCATGTTCTTTATGTATGTATGTATGTTTAATCTTACTCTCACATTCAGTGTATTCTCTAATTTAATTGTTATCCTGTCTGGAGCATCTTCGTACAAACTGCTTCTATTTTAGAGAACATGGTCAATCTGCTTCCTTTGGATCCCGGTTGTGGATTGGCTGTGGCAACAGGGTTAACGCTTAATAAAAATCCTTTCCTTGCCCCAAACACAAGAGCTCCAAGGCTACTAAAGAGCTCCTGTTAAAAACACTTTAGACTACGATTAATAATGTATGACGCCACTTTATACGTGAACCACTCAATTGTGCTGAATTGTTCTCGTGACGTTGCCTAGATTTTTATTGCGGAAGACGTAAACAACCACTCATTAGGGACCTTGTGCAAGAAGATACCTTAAATCCTCCGGTACTCTGCTTTAACCCTCATTCCGTTGCGCCATAATCAGTACTGCACACTTGAACAGGCTTATAGTTGTAGTAGAGTATTTTTTTTATACTGTGCTTGTTAAAGAGAGAGAGACAGAGAGAGAGAGAGAGAGAGAGAAAGGTTTTCTTACTTCTTGGCCAGGGCTTTCCTTTCTTCTGGAGTGTAATCCAGCGATCCTATGGCCCCCTCTCCTTTAGTCGGCATGAACCCTATAATCGCTATTAAAGCAGTCCGGACTGAAACACACACACACACACAAAGTAAAAGTTACAGCACGCAAACTGAAAATCTGTCGTGCTGAATTAGGCGAGGACGATGGCTCCCAGAGGACAACACACAACGCTGCATGTGGTGTTACGTAACGACTTGTAAGGCTGCGCTTGGCTGTCTCGGACACCGTTGTGAAGACGGCTTCCTGTCTGGACGGGTTAGAACACGGGTACTCGGAAATGACACGATGAAGCTTTTAACTTTTACTGAGGTACAGCACTGGAGATCACACCGCACCATTGTGTGGTGAAGCGTGTTGTTTTATTTCAATTAAATGAAACAAAAGATAGAATGATGTAAAACGTTTATTGGTTGAAGGCGACACGGTGGTGTAGTGGTTAGCACTGTTGCCTTGCGCCTTCAGTGTCTGGGTTCGATTCCCGTCTCCGTGTGCTTGGATGTTCTCCTCGTGCTTGGTGGGTTTCCTCCCACAGTCCAAAGCCATGTGGATTAGGCTTATTGGTGTTCCCAAAATTGCCTGAATTGTGTAAATGAGTGCACGTGTATTTGTGTGTGTGTGCCCTGCGATGGATTGGCACCCTGTCCAGGTTGTACCCCGCCTCGCGCCCTAAGCCTCTTGGGATAGGCTCCAGGAACCCCAGAGACCCCCCGATACCCTGAGTACAGGATAAAGCGGTATAAACGATGAGTGAGCGAGTCATGTTTGTTATTCTTGTGATTAATAACACTTGCATACAAGGTTCACAATCTTTCTGATCTGATGCGTCGCGATCATCCTTTGGAGAAGCCGTGCCTTCGGTGTGTAATTATGAATTGTAACACTCTCCAACTTCTAGTCAAGCGACGTATTAAAATCACTCACAGCCTCACTGTTGGTCCCTTTAGTGTTACTGGGAGGCCTCACACTCGAGCTCGAGCGGTCCAACCGAAAAACGACTAAACAGCTTGATAGTGTTGAGTGAGATCTGTGCTTGATAGAAAACTCCTCTCAGACCAAATTAAAGTTTGACGGGTCACTTTTGGGTTTAATCCAAATCCCCAAGAACCCAAAACCCAGCAACCCAGAATGTCCAGGTATATTAAAAAAAAAAAAAAAAATAGGTCTCTACGGCTCGAAGGTATTACTGCACATATGTAAGTAATACTCGTGAAATAAGGTCTGAAGTCCCTGGCTACAAAATGTTTAAGAACCACCGTTAAAGTTGCTCTGGTTAATTAACTCGCTCTCAGCTGCACAGCTTCTTGCCTGCTTTAATGCACGTAATAAAACCCACAAAGAGCTCGGAGACGAGCTGACGAGTGTTAGATAAGGGATAAACACCAACGGCTCGTCACTGGGGACGGTGCTGCAACCTCGGCCTGCAAGCTGGAATCTTGTACACTCCCACACACGCTGAAGATTCGGAGGATGTACGGTTGTATACAAGTGTTTCGGCGCCTCTGGTCAAATGGATTTATTTTTCTGTTCAAGACCTACAAGGTGCGTTCAAGTCAAACCGAGACCTTTATGTCTCTATATAATCCGCTGCTACACCAATGCACTAGTGCGTGGACAGCATCAAAGATGAAAGTGTGATTCATGATCAGACTGCCTGCTCCATGTCTGACACTCCGGCCTCCCAGGAACACCTTTAACAACCCAGACATGTGGAAATGGCTTGAAGCGAGGTCAGACCTGTACGGGGGATGTAGCAATAACTCCCAGCTGAGTTCCTGTAGTGTAAAAGTGGTGTTGGTGAATGATCGAGTGTTCAGTTCCCACAGACAGATGCGTCTGTTCCGCAACTTGGCGACAAGACATCCGTAGATTTTCCAGGATCAAGAGTTCCACTCGCTGAACGTTCACAGGGAACGACTGCAGTCGGTTCCGAGCCACCTCGACCAGGAATGTCATTCACGGACGTACGGGCTTCTTTAAAACGTTCAAACCGTTCAGATGTTTCACTGCGGCCAAGAGTCTCATCATCGTACTGTGCTTAAAGTCTTCTGTAAATGTCAATCATTTTTAAAAACGTCTTCATTCACCAGAAATTTCATCACCAGTTCCGGTTTGACCTGAACGCTCCTTGTACAATAATTATAACGTGCATTCAAAAAGTCTCTCCGCAGTGGCCGTGTAGAGTAGGTTATGGGAAAATTGTAATTTATTGAAACTCATAATTATTCTCAGTCATATATTTATTTATTTTATGAAATCTCTCACTGTATCGCGATGTGGTATTCTCGACCCGGGAAAGTTTCTTGAAATTTTCCTCGGACTAGATCCGTGTATTTATCGTCAGCTTTAAATATACTGACTTTTGACTGGTAGCGCCAAGTATAGGAGCGCGTCTACCACTACGCTGCGAAGAGACTTGCGAGGGCCTCCAAGTGGCGCAGTGGTAAAGTGCTCGTCCTATCATCCGGAGATCACGAGTTCGATTCCCGGGTGATGCTGTAACCTCTCGCAGCCGGAGGCCTAGAGAGCTGATTGGCCGAGCTCTCTCAGAGGGGAGGGATGAGAGGTACTTAGTGCTCCCACATTAATCACGGCAAGATAAAAAAAATAAAAAAATAAATAATGAAAATGAAAAAAAAAACATTGTGTTCTAAGCAAAAGTTTGTAATAAGTTTGTACATAAGTCTGTGATTAGATAGGACTCTCTTCTAGTGTTCCTACATCTGCAGGAAATAAAAGCGATACTAGATAAAAATGCGATGAAAAACGAGACTATGGCATTAGAAAAATCTATAAAAAAATTAAACGATCCAAACAGTTTTAAGCTTTAAATGTAACCCAATTAAAAGATGCGGTCCTGCGTGCGGTACTCAACCTGCTTCAACAAAATCCTTTAATCTACGTTTATATTCTGTAAAAAAATAAATCTGCGTTTAATATCCTGCGATACACAGGGAGCACCCTGAAGGCTCGTGTCAGCACAATTCACACAATGTGAAATCTGTTTATGCAAATGATTATTTTTAATGAAAAAAGGAAACAGCGTTGAAACATAGAAAGATGACTCGACAGGCTTTTAGGCTTTAGTGCCTGGGAAACAATCTTTTATTTTAAAAAATATTTAATATAGAATTCCACATCCGTTGCAGTTTATTTCTCAGGCACAGATACGAGCGTGTGATCATTTTGACTAGCTGTGATATGACGATGATGATGATGAAGACGTTTTTCTGCCTGAATTTAGTCTCAGACCTAGAGCATGCAGCTCTCTTCTCCTCCTGTCACACAACAGCTAACAAGCGGTAAGGTTGAAGGCTGATGCGCGCTTCCTCCGAAACCCGTCAAGCAATTCGACTGCATCTTTTTCGGAAAGGCTGCTGCTGCACGGTGTGTCACAGGGCAGGGTAACGACGCCGCATGCTATCTCTCCCCGCCCACACCGCATGTCCAATCTTGCTCTCTTGGATACGGATACAATGTCTCCATTTCTGATGATTCGAAACTCATTACAGGATGAACGCTGTGGTTTTGTTTCTTTTTTTTCCTGGAAAGACGGTTAGCTGAATTGTATGAATTTAGAACATCACCGCGAGTCTGTATTTCATTCAAAGTTACATTTCTTTTCAATAAAAAAAAAAAACTAAAAAAAACATGCTGATAGAATAATCTGGAAGCCCCCGGTGCCAGTGGGACATTAGCGTAACGACTTCATTTAAATTCAAATCAAAACCCTTTAATCCCTCATTTGCTCCATGGACCCAGTGAGCACCGAGGACTGGTGCTATGTTTAGTGAAAAGTGTGTGTGTGTGGGGTACCCACTGCTCCAGGAGGGTTGCCAGGTCTCAGGGTGATGCCCAGATATGCTCAGGCAGATCTTCTTCCCGACCTCGAACCTCCCGTTGGGCTGCAGAAAGAGGATTTCAGCGCTGATTAAAAGGAAACTCAAAAAAAGGAAAACGTGGAAGATGGAAATCAAATGACTGAATATTGATTTCAGAAGATCAAAGGGAAAAAAGTAAGTTCTAGTAAAGGAAATTCGAAAACCAGCAACCAGTCTCAAAAACAAACCCCTAATGTTCCAGCAGTGTATATATAAGAGGCAGCAATGCAAAGAGCAGCTTTATATCTGCTATTGTATCACGCTGTCAGTAACAACCTTTGATCGCGTCCCTTCCTTTGCCGCAAACTCCATTTACTGCTCCGGAGAGGGGAAAAAAAAGAAAAGAAGTAAAGATGAGAAGAGAGAGAAAGAGCGAGCTCAAAGAGAGAAAAAAAACACGAAGAGGACTTAGAAGTTATTTAAGGCTGTTGTTATCTAACAGCACTAGCAGTTTCCTGTAACGAACGCCTAACCGGATCGCATGGAAATTGATTCTGTTGGATTAGAGGGAACGGCGGAAGGAATAGAAGGACTGACGTTAGCCAGTTGTGCTATTTTTATTAGCATTCGTAACATTTTTGTGGAATGACTTACCGTGAGGAGGAGGATGCTCGGAGGCTTCATCGGATACTCCGGAGGAAGGACGATGCGGCCGTGGTAGATCCCGCCGTCGAAGTCCGAGTCTGGAGGCCCGCGCACTGAGAAGTGCCACTCGAAGAGGTTGTCCTAAAAGGAGCACGCAGGACATGGGGACAGTAAACACAGTCAGTATTTGCGAGGTGAAACAGATCCTGGAGATTTAAAGCACAGCAGTGGTGGAGGGTTTATGAGGAAACAAGGCGGGGAGTGTTTCTGCCCCGGCTCTTCTGGACACTCAGGGAGGCAGAACTGTTCCTGTTGCTGCAGATAAAACCCTGGGCACTTCATTACGATTTCTGTCTGAAGATTTTAGCTCTTAAGAAGGGCCAAGTTATCTAACAGCTTGTCTTTTGAAGAACTCCAGGTTTTCCAGGAAAAAATAAATAAATGGGACACGTCATCTTAAACACCAAATTACCGTGGTGCTGCATCGCACTGTACGTCTACGAACGTCTAGCATACTCAATTTATTAAAAATAAACAGAACCAGAGTCCACCACAAAGTCCATTTATTTGTGAATATTAAATAAATAAATAAACAAGTTGTTTAAGAGTTTAAAAACAAAATAATTTAAAACTAAAAATAACTAATTAAATGTCATTAGATCATTCATATTCAAAATTGACAAATATTTTAAAGCTAGTTAAGTTTTATGTAAATTTTTAATTTAAATAAATTTATTACATTTTTAAAATTACATTTAATTACA
>JAOTRS010000025.1:3368844-3379956 GCA_028565755.1 Dinotopterus cunningtoni
ATTTATTTTATTACTAATTATTTAGTTCAAGATGTTTATTTATTTATAATTTATTTAAAGACTTAATTAAATGATTAAAATTGTATTTTAAGTTTTAATTCAAGTTTGTTTCTTTTTATCTTTCTTTATTACTTTATTTATTTCATGACTTGTTTATTTATTAACGACTTATTTCATTATCCTGTTATTTGTTTGAACATTTATTTCAGAATTTTTTTATTTAATTATTTTCATGATTTATTTTATTATTCATTCAAGATGTTTATTTATGATTTTATTTAAAGAATTAATTAAAAACAATTCAATATTTATTTCAGGATCTATTTAATTGTAAGGTTCGCGATATATTTTAAGGTTCTATTTATTTATGTATTGTATTTGATGAGTTTAGAAACTCATCAAAAATCTTTATTTAAGATGTATTTTATGACAATTTCCCTTGTGGTGTTGCAGCTCACATACAATAAAATAAACAGTTTCACAAAAGCAATACTATTAACTGGCGAGCATTATTAGATGTTTTGTAGCTAGTGACCTCAGTAGAGCCAAGGATTCTAGTTATTAACCGCCTGACACTGGCTACGAGAGGTGTGATTGCTAAACAGACCCAGCCAAAGTCGTAGTTTTGTTTCTTTTTGCCTTATAAAATGATGTAGGGTGATGCTGAAGCTGGCAGTCCAAACCAATCGACTCGAGATCAGCATTAGACTCCGCCCCTTGAGTTTGAAGAATGACTGACAGACTTACAGATTTCATGATGTGTCTCTGACAAGTGATGATAAATGAAGTAAATAATTGGGTAATAAAGGTATGAAATAATTACAGGTAGTCCCTGACTTACGAACAAGTTCCATTCTGGGAACCCGTTCATAAGTCCGATTCGTTCTTAAATCCGCGCCAAAGGAAATGAATCTCACAGTAAAATGCTGTCTCTGTGCCTTTAAATCGCGAGGAGAATCCCGGACACCATTTTGTCTCAGAGCTGTTTTTCACTGCATTGGACCGTGAACTCTGTTTTTAGTTGAGGATTTTCCAAAATTAGGATTATTCACCATCAGACATTTTATACATTCACTTACACACTGAAAATATTGTATATATTGTAAATATTGGTATCTGATGCACTGCATTGTCTTTTGTATCTGTTCGTATCTGCGCAAATTTTTAACCTGAATGTTCGCAAGTCTGTGACTACCTGTAATAAAAATAATAATTATTATTATTAAACTCTATTTTTCATTTATTTATTTACTGACATTTATTTTAACATTGTCATATTTCTCCCTCCATAATTTAGACCCATGTGCCTCGAGAAAAACACAATTTCTCCTTTTGAGCGCTTCACAGTTGACATGAATGTCAAGACGGCAGAATCAACACACGTGTTTGACGTTTCGACACAAAAGAGCCCTGTTCCTCTGCTATTCCCCTATTCAGTCGAAACTGCTGGAATAGACATGATGTAAAAATTTCGCTGCGTGATTTGATTATGAAGCCGTGAGCGTTATTATCTCTTCGCAGTACGAAGTGTGTGCCAGTTAGGACCGTTTATTTGGTTCACAATGGCCCCGGAGCTCAGACGTGCTCCTGCTAACAAAAGCCCTGATTGAGTTCCCGCTCGAAGCTCACCTCCAGAGGCTGGGCGTGATAGTGCTCGGTGGGATCTCGGAGTTCAGCCGCTTCCTTCATCAGCCTCTTCACCGCTGGGGAAAGAAGACGGAGTTGTTATTATTATCATCTCGAAACCGCTTCTCGGTCACAAAGGCAGACCCGTAAAACCCAAATCTGTTCTGGAAAAAAAAAAAGAAGGCTGAAGATTTACATCCGCGTTCAATGTTTCGTCTGTCTGATGTTTGACTCGTCTGTCTGTAAACAGCACCACTTTCAAGATGTTCACGACAGAAGTATTTACTGCAGCAAACTCCTCTTTAATGCTTTTCCCCTCCTTTCTTGTTTATTTCATCTGTTCTGTTTACACTGACTGAGCTGCATTAACACCAGACTGACAGGGTATAATGATAAACACACACACACAGCTCTTTTATCAATCTATATATGAACTCATTTATTTGTAAATCAAGATTACCATAAAAGTTCAACACAAAAACTTTTGTAGTTGTGAAAATCTTGTAAAATAAAAAACATCTGTAACCTTCTCAGCCTCGAGTGTGTGTACATGCGTGCTTTAAAATAATAATAAATAATAATAAATAAAAAAAAACTCAATGTAAACCAGGACATGATCAACCTTCATATCATATGAGGGGCGTTCAAGTCAATCCAGGACTTGTGATAAAACCGCTCATGAATGACACCGTAAATACGATCTGCACAATCAAAAGTCCCGCTTTGACCTGAACACCCATTATACAAATTGCCCGTTACTACACACTTAAATGTGGAATATATACAGTATGAGACGTATATTCCTCGAAAGACCGCACACTAAAACATGAGGACAACAATATAATATATGCGTATCAATGCAGTGAAGAGCGTTCAGAGCTCCACATCGAGGAGACAAAACAACCTCTTCATAAAAGGATGAATTAACACAGAGGGAGCAAAAACTCAGAGCCGGAATCAGCGGTATACCTTCACCTGAAGGACTGAGGATGAAACTGTATGAAATTTTGGACAGATGGATCGAGAGAGGGGTGAAAGAAGTCATCTATGTGCAGATGGAAAATCCTTTTCTCGGCAGAGTTGAGTGAGTGCCCTTACATTTATCCCAAGGAAGATCAAGACCTCTTCACACGCCCACCAAGAAAGCCACACTTCGGGACTCCTCTTACTCTCTTCAGTCGTTACGACCTTAATGACTCTCTATTATTTTCCTAACAGCTCTCTCTCTCCTCTGCTTTCTAACAGCCCTCACTTTTATTCGCACCTTCTCCATTGTTCACGTGACGAGCCTTTTCAGATGGGAGAGGTCACATCCTTTGACCTTGGAGGACTTAAATACGAGGAACTTAAGAACCGAAGAAGCTACTTGGATGAGTAGTGAAAAGTGGACATGACTCAACTTCCAGATAACCTCACCTGGATGACTGAGAATCTTCACAGACAGGAAGCAGTGATGCCAGTCATGACCTCTTTGTCACACCAAGTGCAAGTATTCACATTTCTTCACTTGCTGACACCCGAGTACTGGGTCATGAACTGTGAAGCTGCTCAGCATGTAGAGCGAATCAAAGTAGCGTGATCTCCTTATCAATCCGCTGCGCAGTTAAACTGATGCGAGACGTTTTTGCTGACACAGTCAAGCTCTCGCAGTCGAGCGCTTCATCTTCAAATAACAGTTTACTACAAAATCTGCAACCTCTTAAACAAACATTAACTATGTGAAAAAATAAAATGACATCATCACTGTTTCTCTCATACGGAGTCATTCCATGTCCAACATGGCCATAATCTTCCAAGCTGAAATTTATAACACCCTCCTGGTTTATTAAACAGTTGTTTCTCTATTCCCAGAACACCACAGTCGTTGTCAAGCAAGCAAGATACAGACAGACCAAGAGCTGAGCTGCTAAGCTAGGTTAGCAAGACGGACAGACTTGAAAGTGATGCGCTACATGCTAATGCATCTAAGCGCACTTTCACACTAGGCCCGATTGATTTGTACCATGAACAGGAACAATTGCTTCGCCTCCACACTGGTCAGTGTTCACATTATTATATTACTCTGCTCTTGCGGATTTTCACCCTCCGATACAGCAGGTGGCAGTATGCACCTAGAAAGATACTAGTTGGTTCGCAAGACACAATTAAACACAGAATTGTACAAATGATTTTGTACGAATTCTGGACAGATGGGTTGGTCCAAAAATTGTAGAAACAAGAGAAGAAGAAAACAAGGAAGTGAATCTTCGCACTACGCCTAGAGCAGCGGGAATTCCTGCTTTATCGGCTACGGCGGTGTAGGTCAGAGGATGAGGTCGGCGCATTCTTACTGAGATTTCGGAGGACAGAGACGGCACTGATGATGTCATGTCCACGTCCGGGCTCAGGTACGACTGGCTTCCATATCTGATTCGATCTGTGACTGAGTGCACTGTATCGTTCTCGTACCTGGACAGGAGGAGGGTCAAAGGGCTGTGCTGCAGTATCCCAACACTTTTATAAGTACAAGCGCAATATCTGACCAATACCCGAGATCGTTTATTGATTTGTTTTTAAGTGAGCATATAATCTGTCTTTACATTTTTTCTAGAAACTTCACCTCAGTACTGATTCACCGTTCTGTAATGTCACAAGCTGCCACTGAAGGATCGGGGAAACTGCAGCAGAAATCTCTTGCACCAGACTCCATTCTCTGCTGGTCTCTCATTAATAAACTCCGGAGGCTGAGCACAGAATCTATTATAGGGTTCTCCTCGCTCACGTTCTCCACAGGGGAGCGCCAGTGGCAGCTCAAAGGCACGAGGAGTTCCACAGCAGCGTGTCCACTTCGCCACGCTGCTCACATCACCACTGCCCGAAAGGAAAAACAATTACACAAAGTGGAACAAACTCCTGCTCCTGGGCTAAAACTGCACGGACGGATGGATGGAATGGATGGATAAAAGAAAGAAAGAAAGAAAGAAAGAAAGAAAGCCAGCAAGAGAAAGAGGAAGGACAGACAAAAAATAGATAAAAAGGAAAGGAAGAGAAAAAAAAGAGGGTAAAAAAGGCAGGAAAACAGAAGGAGAGAAAAAACGACAAGAAAAAGGAAAGAAATGCAAAAGGAAAAAAATTAAAGATTGAAAAAAGAGAGAAAAGTAGAGAGAAGATAAAAAAGTAAAAAAAAAAAAAAACAGTAAGAGAGAGAAGGAAAAAAGAAAGAGAAAACTAGTGAAACAGATAGGAATGTATAAGGAACTAGAGAGAGGAAGAAGGAAAGTAAAAAAACTGAAAAAATGAAAGAAAAATAGAGATATGGACAAAGGAAAGCGGAAACGGAATGGAACGATGGATGGAACGAAAAGGAGAGAGAGGGAGAAAAAGAAACGAGAAGGAAAGAAAGACAAAAAAAAAGAAAAGTGTAAAAAGGAACAAGGACAGCATCCCAGCAAACAAGAAGGAGAAACAAAAGAAAGAGAAGGATAAACTGAAAGGAAGAAGGAAAAATGGAAGACAACAGAGACAAAAATAAAAAGAAGGGAATGGGAACGAAAGCAAGATGAAAGAAAAAATATAGGGGAAAAAATATAGAAAAGATGAAAGTGAACTGCAGGTTAAGAGCTAAAAGCACCTGAATGACTGAAACAGGGAAAAACTGGAGGCAGGGATGAGGATGAGAATCGGTTCGGGATGAGGAGCGTTTCAGAGATGAAGATGAGGTGAATTTTAGGGACGAGAATAAGGATGAGGTGGGGTTCAGGAAATGAGGAGTTTCAGAGATGAGGATGAGGTGAGGCTTGGGGACGAGGTGAGGCTTGGAGTAGCCCAGCTAGACTGCTTCTGTCTCAGGCCACATGATTCTTTGCCGTGCTGTGTGAAAGCGGCCCTCATCGCTCTCACAGTGTGAGCTTTCCACCGCAATTAAAGGGAACACCACAACAAACGTCTCGTTCTCCAGGGCCCATGCTTCACATACGTTAATGGGGAAATTACGACACGTGATTGATTGTCCTGCCAAAGTCGAGTCGAGGCACGTACGTGTTAATGAGCGGGGAAAATTGCACTCTAATTTGCGTGCTTATAGAAGAGAAATGAAAAACTCCAACCTAAAATAGAAGCGATACCCAGCTGGTACCAGCCGCTCAAACTCCTGCAAAGTTGTGGTTTCAGAGAGAAAGGGGGAGCGAGTGAGTGTGGGTGAGGCAGAGAGAGAGAGAGAGAGAGAGAGAGACAGAGAGAAAAGGGGGGTGAAAGAGAAAAAGAAAAGAGTGTTAAAAAGAAGCACAAACATTGAAATCAGGTGGTGTGTGGGTTTAAGGAACAAAGAAAAACAAAGAAATAAACAAAAAAAGAAATAGAATGGAATAAAATAAAAGAAGAAAAAGAAGAAAAAAAAAAAACCTGGAGGAAAGAACGAGGGGAGAAAACAAGAACACAGAGAGATAGAGTTTAAAGGCGTGCAAGCCCCCTGGGAGCGGTGTTGTGTTTGAAAGGCGCGCGTTCAGTCCCAGCGGCTGAAGGACGTCATCACTGGGTCACGTGAGCCGGAATCGAGAGCAGCGCGGCGGCGGCGAGAAAACTCATTTCATCGTGTTGGTATCTGGTAGAGTTTCGGGCTGCTCTGGACGCTCTCGGACGGACGGTCTCGTGAGCTCTGAGTGAAGAGACAGACGTGACGGGGGGGACGCAGCACTTCAGGGGCTTCGGCTTAAAACAAACGGCGTCTAACGTCTGAAAAATTCAGCCACCGACGTCTGAGACTCATTAAAGAGTCAGTTTGAAATACAAACCATTAAAAGTGATGGAGCGTCACGCTGGAACCCTACAGACTTTATAATACCCACACACACTCTTCTGAGTGAGAGTTACACACACAGTGATCTCTGCTGAAGTAACGCCACAGTACTGTCTCTTCTAATAATCCAACAAATGAGGAGAGAGAGAGAGAGAGAGAGAGAGGGAGGGAGAGAGAGAGAGAGAGAGAGAGAGGCAAACAGATGGAAGGAGGGGAAGAAAATATAAGAAGAAAAAATAAAACAAATAAAATATGTGACAGAAAAAATAAGGAAGGAAAGAAGGAAAGAAAATGGATAAGAGAAAAGATAAGAAAAAAAATAAAACAAAGAAAAATAAAGAACTGGATGAAAAGAAGGAAAAAAAATAGGCAAGCAAAAAAGAACAAGAAAAAAGGAAATAAAAAAGCAACAGAAGAAAGAAAATGAGAAACATGAACAGAAAAAAAAAGAAAAAAAGAAAGACAGTAAGGCTAAAAAAGAAAGAAAGAAAATAACAAAAAGAAGAAGAAATAAAGAAAGAGTGAAGGAAAAATGCATGGAAAGGTAGATGGAAGGGAAAAAGAATAAGAGGAGAAATAAAAGAAAGAAAAAATAACAGAATAAAGGAAGAGTGTAAAAAAATGAAAGGAAAAAAATGAAAGAAGAAAGAGTCTCAAAGTAAGAAAGTAAAGAAGAAAAGAAAAATAATGAAAAAGAACAGTAAGAAGAAGATGTAAATAATTGACTACCAAAAAATTAAGCACCTCTGTGAATCATGGGCACTAAAAGCATGGCGTGTTTTTGTGTGTGTGTGTGTGTGTGTGTGTGTGTGTGTGTGTGTGTGTGTGTGTGTGTGTGTGGCGTACCTCCCCTGTACCTCATCACACAGGGCAGGTTCTGAGCTGCAGCACTGTGGGTCACTTCAGCCTCCTCCAGTTACGCGCCCTACACGAGCTCTACGCTGCTGATGAAACGCCACGACAAGATGGAGAAAGACAGAAAACTCAACCTGTTCGGGTTCTCGCGCAGCAGGGGCCCATTACGGATGCCGCTACATGTGCGAGGCATGCTGGGTAATGAGCGCCCGGAGACAAGCTTGACGGGCTTTGATCAGCAGGCAACAAGTGAGACAGAAAGAGAACAGGAGAATGTTCAAAAAAAAAAAAGAGACAGACAGACAGACAGACAAACGGATAGAGAGGATTGGAAATGGACGGAGCGGGAACGCCAGCGGAGCCGCGCAGGAGTCGGGGAGCGGTGATGGACTGACACAGATATGTCTGTAAAGAGTTTGTGAGAGGAGGTGAGAGACGCCGTGCAGAACGGATTCCCGAAAAGTTTTTAGAGTTTATAGAATGTGTGTTTTCGTGGAAACGCAAGAGGACTGAAACAACCTGCAAGCGAGCCCGCTAATGCGCCCGAAAGCACCATTTCCTGCTTCGATGCAAATCGCGGCGCTCATGAACCAGCTGTACAGCTGTGCTTTGTTTCGCTTTGTGCAGCTGGCTCAAATTAGCATCTCCCGCTTTTAGCTCTGGTCCAGTGGCCCGGGGTTAATGCGGCTCAGCTTGTGTTTTACATCCGTCTCGTGTCCTTAAATACCTGAACGCTCGCACCAGGCTTTTAAAGCTGCCCAGGTTTTAGCTGAAGTCGGTCGCATCCTGTGGGTGGTGCAGATTCGCTCGCAAACGAATCAATAAAAAAACAAAAAAAACAAAAAAAACACACAATCGGTACATCACTCGGTCTGGTGTGTGAGACGACAGGAAGAGACAAGCACAGTCGCTGCGGGTTACAAAGTCAAGCCGGTGAAATCTTGACCCGTTCCTCCCGTGAAAACTTCTGACGCTGCCTAAAAACTGACTGAAGGCGATGGACAGCTACGCGGTGTGGCGTACGCTTACGGGGTCGCACGCCAGAAACTGTACGAGCACCGCTACATATCTGATGAGAAACACAACTGACAGGTCGTGGAGCTCGGACCGCTATCGTGACAGAGTGTTAAAACCACACGCGCTTTTCAGAGCCCGGCGTACAGCACGCGAACGGGACTTAAAGCGAGAAGCGAAACGTCAAAGGATAACACGTCAAAACGTTCTACCTTATGGAGATGCAGCGATCTCCTCTCGCACGACGTCGTCTCACATCTCACATGTATCCTGCGTGTCAAAGCGCCTCCACGTGGGAGCACTAAGTATCTCTCATCCCGCCCTCTCGCGATCTCCGGATGATAGGGCGAGCACTTTACCGCTGTGCAACACTAAACTATTAAGAACAATATAATTTACAATTTTTTTTATAACACAAATTCAGCTAAATTTCCATATAAAATATATACTGTAAACATTTTTCAGTACTGTAGAGAGAACACAAAGCGACTGTAGAGGTAAACGTGGCTTGAGATGGTGAATTATCATTATTACCGTATTCACCCTACAGTACTGATACCAAAAGAAAACACGCCTGCATGAATTACAGCACATATAGAGGGGTAACATCTGTGTTTTACATTCCAGCACTGAGAGAGACACAGCAGTACAGTACTGTACAGTATACGGGTTTAACTTTACATGACCTTCTTCTTTTTGTATTTTTTTGTGTTTGAAATGAAATTTAAGTGCTTTGAGAGCAGATTTAGGGTTTAAACCATAAAAAAAGGTATTATTTTTTTTTACCACATCCGAAAAACCGTACTGTTACTTGGCTTGAGTTGTTTTATTACAGGATACTTTTTACTTCAACTCCGCTCAGAAGAAAAGCAAATGTCTGTGCTTGTACTTCAGTACATTTCCACATGGCGTTGCGTTACACATTGGTGTGCAGTGTTTAAAGCAGGAATGTCGCCACCTGCTGACTATGTGGAATTTTGTGACTTGCTTTTGTAAGCAAAAAAGCAGACAGCGATAAAAAAAAATTCACAATCAGGAGGGAGGGTGAGAGATTTTTTTTTTTTTGGTTTTGTTTTACTATGAGCTAATACAAGCCCTGTACTTATGATACTTGAAGGTGAGTACTTCTGTACTTTTACTTAGGTACATGGAGGACTTCTACTTCAGTAATACTTGCCCTAAATAATCTCTACTTTTACTCAGGTACAGGATTTTGTGCGCTTCGCCCGGCTCTGCTCATTCTCCTCTCTTTACGGCCGTGGGAAACATCCTGCAGCTTGTCTCGACCGAGTGACTCGTCTTTCCTGAACGCGTGATGTTTCCAGACTGATACGAAGCGCTCACAGAAAAAAGGATTCAGAAAAGATTCCTGAACTGAGATACTGTTTAAAATCCTGCATTTATAACACACTAACAGTTTTTAAAATCACATTATAGCAGATTTGTTTTTCGAGCCTGTCTCTGCCCACAAACATCTGCTGGCCACACAGCTGGTAACGTCACTGACCCTTCCTCATACCTCCTTAATCTGAAACAATAGAAATAAAGCATCCTCTCTTCCTAAATGTGTTGTCCTTGTTTAGCGCTAGGAGCGACTGAATATAAATCATTACCAAAAAAACCCCAAGATTTTTATTATGCAGTGAAATCACGATACAGAGACACATCTTTGCTGCACAGAGTACAAGTGCTGCATTTTACACACACACACACACACACACACACACACACAAACACACACACACAAACACACACACAAACACACACACAAACACACACACAAACACACAGATCTCTCTGCTGAGGTAACTCTACTGTCCTGTCTTTTCTAATGAGGGGGGAGAGGCAGGGAAGGGGAAATATGAAAAACTAAATAACATGAGAGAGAGAGAGAGAAAGAAAGAAAGAAAGAAAGAATAACAAGACAAGCAAATAATAGGAAATGAAAAAAGGAAGGAGTAAAGGGAGAAAGAAATGTAGGGAAGGAAAAAAGAAAGAATAACAAAAGATATACAATAGTAAAAAAATGGACAGAAGAAAGAATAAATGAAAGAAAAACAAGAGAAAAAGAAAAAAATAATGAAAAAATGAAAGAAGGAAATAAGAATGAAAAGGAATGATAGGACCAAAAAAAAAAAAGTAGAAAGTGGAGGGAGAAAGAAATGGACGGATTGATGAAAGAAAGAAAGAAAGAAAGAAAGAAAGAAAGAGAAAGCACTGTGCGATTAAACACAGACTGGATGATGTGATAAAAATGTGACTTGACGATACAGAGACGTGTCTGTGCTGCACAGTGTTCATATTATATCTTATACCAGATTAGTGTATCAGGATTTGCACAAAACATCTCTATTTGTGGTTATATGTTCACAAAGACGTTTTCATTTAAAAAAAACTATAGTAAAAAATGATAACTGGTTGAACTCTAGCTGTCAGTCTGTCACATGGTAACTATAAACGGATAAAAGCCTGATGCGTCGGTCTTTAATGCATGAGACATTAACCAGGTGTTAAAGCGCTGTTGTGTAAAAGGAATCTATATAAATAAAAGAAAGGTTTTGTCTGTACATTGTTAGAACTCACTGTTTCAATTATAATCTTTATACGTTTCGTACAAGGAAGGACCCAAAACCAGTCTCAGAAAATGTTCTGTATGTCTGTGTGTGTGTGTGTGTGTGTGTGTGTGTGTGTGTGTTTCTGTCTGTCTGTCTGTCTGTGTGTGTCTGTCTGTCTGTCTGTCTGTGTGTGTCTGTCTGCCTGGGTGTCTGTCTGTCTGCCTGGGTGTCTGTCTGTCTGCCTGGGTGTCTGTCTGTCTGCCTGGGTGTCTGTCTGTCTGCCTGGGT
>JAOTRS010000025.1:3388866-3409540 GCA_028565755.1 Dinotopterus cunningtoni
ATGTTTATCAGTACATTACAGAAAATAATGAACTTTATCACAATATGCTAATTTTTTGAGAAGGACCTGTATAGTGTTATTATTTGTTACATTCATTATGTTGTTATTTATTATTAGTTTTATTATTTGTAATAATATTTATTGTTGTTGTTGTAAAATAAATATTTAATAAAAAAATTCAAATAATAATATCTAAATTAATGAACATCATAAAAAGAACTTTTTGTTCATGCCAGAGGGAATAGTGTCAGAGTCTTCTTTCTTCACATAAATATATCCAAAAAACACATTTCCAAATATTGTTTGTGGCGATACATGAGACACGATATTCATGAAGTGTTTTCAGATCCTCTTTGTATGACCAAAAGTCCAATAAAGGTGACACATACAGTATTCCATACAGTATGTGTTCCAATGTTCTGTTTGAGTCTTTCCATAAATCGTTGTAGAATAGCATCTATGAAGGAGTTTGTACATTACTTCCTTTATCTTATTAAATGCCTCAAAAATTATTTTGCGGTAAAGACCGTACTTTTTCTCCAGTCACTCATGTCTACATGTCTTTTCAGATAACCAGACGCACTAGGTAGTGTTCAAGAAGGGGGACTGAAAAAGCAAATCTTAGCAGTTAGGTGTCCATTAACTTAGAAGATGTTACATCTGCAAATGTAGATTTATGAATTCTTTCATGATCATAATAAAGCTTGAGGGAACGCAATCAAAGATAACTAGCTTTTCCTCGTAACCTAATGCTAACTTACAGGGAGCAAAACAATCCCTTTCAGTCTAAAAGATTTGGCTTTAGATCCCTTAAGATATAGATACAGTACTTGGTTAAATGTATAACATTGACCGGATTAATCACATTTTTGAGAAGATGATCATAGAAGGCTGGCTCGTTGCTAAGTTACTTGCTATTGTAAGGGGTAAAATGTATGATTGTACTAATGATGTACTGTATCTAAGTGCTGATCATACTGTAGGTCAGAGTGTAATCATGAGGTCAGTATGCTATGAGAGTGAAGATTAGCTCCTATGATGGATATGATGTATGTGAGCTCATCACACTGTGTTTTTAGTTAGAGTACAATGACCCAAGGCCAAAGTACAGAATGTCCTGGTTTTCTACTCTTGTAGCATCAAGAGAAAACAGGATAACAATGTTAAGGCAGCAATTATCTGAAACTCGGCAACAAGTAAGGGAACAAATGAGATTAGGAAAGAAGAACACCTCCAGCTGCTCGCATATACACAGAGAGGTTAAAGCGAGGAGGGAAAAACCTACTCGTGGTCGTTCAGTGTAAACCTTGTGTATGGCTTGCTCTAACGAACCCCTTAAATGCATTTTGTTTACTTTGTTTTTTTGAAAAGGTTAATGCTAGTTCTAATAGAAAGGAGTCAGAACACACAGTGCATCACTGTTATAGCGGCAAAAGGGGGAACCTACCTAATATTAGGCAGGCGCTTATAATGTTATAGCTAATCAGTGTATATGCACACACAATATATCATTCATTTAAAGATGTGCTGCTTTGACTACTGATAATACTTTGATGTTGTGAGCAGCCCCATGGAGGGCGGAATTCTGCAAATTAAAAGTGACGTGAGGCAATTTTCGTTCAAGTCAAACCAGGACTTTTGATCGGACTGCCTCCTTAACGACTGAAACGCTGGCCTCCCAGGAACTCCTTTAATGGCCCAATCTTGTGGAAATGGTTTGGAGTGTGGTCAAAACTGTATGGGAGATGAGGCAATAACCCTTAGCCAAGTTCCTGTAATGTGCACATGGTGTTTCTGTGTACAGTTCCCACGGACAGAAACGTCTCTTCTTTAAAACATTTGCACCATTCAAATGTTTTGTTTACTGCAGCTACTGTGCTGAAAGCCTTCTTTAAATGTCTGTTATTTTACGCCGTCATTCATAGGGAAATTTCATCACGAGTCCAGGTTTGAACTGAACACCCTGTGTAGCTATCTCAGACTGATTGAGTTTGCAGCCCCACATTTAAGTACCTTCATGGCTTTGCTGTCAGTAAGAATCATTCAGTTATTCATCTTCACTCTTTCGGATTAGGGTTACATAGAATTTGCAGCCTATCTGGGGAACACTGATCTCCAGCAAGAAGCAGGAATACACCCCTAATGGGACACCAGCCCATCACAGGGAACCATGCACACACACAATTCCCACACTCTGCCACAACCGGAGAGCAAATTAGCATAGCCAGATCACGTCCCAACATGTTCTTGGAAGGCTGGAGGAAACCAGAGCCTTATATGGTGAGATCACATGTGTTTAAGTTTTTAATTGTCTAAAGTAGATTGAGGATCCAGAAATGTATAGATTTTATAGTAAAAGAAAAAAACAGATAAACAGTTGCACTCTCTCATCTATACCACTTAATCCTGTATTCAGGGTCACGGGGGCCTGGAGCCTATCCCAGGAGACTTAGGGCCAAGACAGGGTGGTGCCAATCCATCGCAGGGTACACACAATTTTGGGAACACCAATTAGCCTAACCTGCATATCTTCGGACTGTGGGAGGAAACCAGCGTACCCGAAGGAAACCCATCATTAACGGGGAGAACATGCAAACTCCATGCACACAGGGGCGGGAATCGAGCCTGGCCGGGAATCGAACCCGGACCCTGGAGGTGCAAGGCGACAGTGCTAACCACTAAGCCACCGTGCTGCCTAAATGGAAAAGGTATACTATAACAGTGCTTGATTTACATACTGCGAGAAGAATTATGGAGTTACGTTCTGATGCACGGCGGCACGGTGGCTTAGTCGTTAGCATGGTCGCCTTGCGCTTCCTGGGTCGGGGTTTGATTCCAATCTCGGGTCTGTATACATAGAGTTTGCATGTTCTTCCTGTGGTGGGTGGGTTACCTTGATCCATATGGCCTGGAGGTCCGACCACGGTCATAAAAATGGGAATAAATACAATTGGCCTCCACAGTCTACAGAGGTTCCTAGCTGGATGGATGGATGGATAGAATGATGATTTCTAATGCACAAATAGAGCGCTGATTGCCTAAACTATTATGCTTATTACCACAGTCCTGTATTAATTTTTTTATTCATATTTTTACATCTAGGGATAATTTGTCTTCAGCCAATCGACCTACTGGTATGTTTTTGGGAACTAAGTGGAAACCAAAGGACATGAAGGAAACCCACATGGACAAGAGGAAGAGTGTGTGCATAAAGTCTAGACAGACAGTAACCCTAGCTCAGGATCAAACCTGGGCTCCTGGAGCTATGAGGTGTCACCATGCCGCCCCATGCAGTGATTTAATAAGTTTAACTTCACTGGCAGTATATTCAAGCCAAAAGCAAATGTTCACTGATTTAAAAAAAATAAACACCTCTGATGCATGAGGCGCTCCTGGATACGTCCTGTCCGCTGAGCCTTGTTATTAAGATGAAAAGAATCCAGGTATTAATGTTGATGTCTGAAAGTTTTTCAAGGAAATGAAATGCAGAACTTATCCCTGCATTAATCAGACAGACAGACAGACAGACGGAGAGACAGAAAAGGAGAAAGAGTGAATTTGATCAAAGCGGAGTGGTTCTGGAAGTGAAAAGAGTGACACCAGGAAACTACATAGGATTTAAGAAAGCACCAAGAATAGGTTTTATATTATTTTGACAACTTAACCTCTTTATGCGTACAGTCTCTAAAACTTTAAGGAGCTATCAAATTGGATTTACAGCTTATTTTTTGGAGATGCTGGAATGCAAAAACCTACAGCCTTGCCTGCAGCGGATGAATTATTCCAGGGGAGGAAGCAGGTCTGGGAAAGGGCAGGTTTACTCATTCGTTCTCTATATCCTGTACAGGGTCACGGGAAGCATGGAGCCTCTCCCAGGGCACTCAGGGCACAAGGCAGGGTACACCATGGACGGGGTGCCAATCCATCACAGGGAACAGAGACACACACACACACACACACACACACACACACACACACACAGTACTAAACATTATTTGAACATCCTATATCATACTATTTGATTTCACTTCACCCTTTACAATTGAACAGCGTCATCCAGAACAGCATGGCTTCCACTTTTTGGTGTTTGGTTCCTCTAATTGAGTTTTCTTCCTTCCAAAAATTCCCCTATCACAAACAAAGCACCTTGTACTGTGTTATCTCAAGGAAAATTTGCTGTTGCTACTTTCACTTCCGATTTACTCGTTGAGAATCTAATTTACTGTACCCTAATTTACAGGCCACTTCATTAGGTACACCTGTTAAACTGCGTGTTAACACAAATATTTAATCAGCTAATCACACGTCAGCAACTCAATGCGTTTAGGCATGCATACACGGTCGATACGATCCGCTGAAGTTCAAACTGTGCATCAGAATGGGGATTTAAATGACTCCGAATGCACACATCGAACCTGTAAAAGCAGAGTGATGCTCCTCTCCGCAAAGACAGAGTGTATATTAAAAAATAACAGATTTCTGCAGAAACATTTAGATGGGTCAGAATTTGGCATGAACAACATGAAAACACAGATCCATTCTGCCTTGTATCAGCGGTCCAGGCTGGGGGTGCTTATGTATGGTGTGGGGAGATTTTCTAGGCACACCTTGGTCTCCTTAGTACCAACTGAGCATGGTTGAAATGCCACAGCCTCTTTGAGTATCGTTGCTGACTATATCTATCTTTTTATGAGCACTGGCTAACACATGTTTTGGTTTCTTGAACATGACAATGAGGTCACTGTACTCCACAGTCACCAGATCTCAATCCAATAGAGCACCTCTGGGATGTGGTTCAATGGGAGATCTGCATCATGGATGAGCACCTGACAAATCTGCAGCAACCGCGTGATGATGTCATGTCAGTATGGACCAAAATCTCGAAGGAATATTTCCAGCACCTTTTTAATTCTATGGCAAGAGGAAATAAGGTAAATCTGTAGGCTCAAAAACAAATAGCGTCCAACCCAGCAGTATACCTTATGAAGTGGCCAGTTGATGTAGATTTGAATATCTCTAAACCAGTTTCATTCTTTTACTTGAAAATAAAAGTAATCGCCATCTCATGAGTATTCTACGTATTGAATTACTCGACGGAGCAAGACTTCAATTTTTTTTTTTTTGAATAAACCTCACACCAGAAGATTTGCAAGATGTCAGATTCAGGAATTACAGTCTAGACCCCATCATCAAGTTGCGAAGCATTCTGTATTAAATCCTGCAACAATTCATACTGATTCGGTTTTTCCCTTGGTGATTTGAGTCAGGGAACTGTTCAATCTTTCCCAGGTACACTAGTGTAAATCTCCCAAGGGCTGCACATGCTTATTTTCTGCTCGAGTAATTACAGGATAACGCCCGTGTTCTTTGTGCGTCATGATATTAGTCATGGAATTTGCATTCCGAATTGTCAATTGCCAAATTTAGATGAGCGTGCTGGCGCAATCAAATCAAATATATCATTAGTGGTGTCATGTGTGGTTAGGCTTTCAGTGCAATAACCTAGTATTAACAGTAAACAAAAAAGGAAATCCTAAATAACATGTGTGTAAGAGGGCTTGTTTTAATAACTAGAGAGAGAGAGAGCGAGAGAGAGAGAGAGAGAGAAAGATGGTTTCTTAAACTACAACGCCACCACCAGGACAACTGTTTCAATTTCAACATCATATTACTAATACTTCATATTCATCTATATACTGTATGTGATTGTTCCAGTAATTTTTCTGACTTGAATTTTTTTAATCCTAATTATCTGTTACTGCCTGTAAATTTCTCTCTTTGTCTGTAAGGGTTTGGCGGATTGGATTTGCTATGCTAAATTGTCCTAAAAATAGAGTGTGTGACTTTTGCATAGTATTTTGAAATAGACTGGTGTTCCATGCAGGGTGAATTCTCCCATCTGACATCCAGTGATGCTTGAATATGTGATAGTTTTATGTATTTGTGTTTTTTAAGGTGTAGTTAGGTTGGGCATTTTGCTGAGATCTGTCAAACACAGATGATCGAACCAAAGACAAGCTGTTATAATACATGCAGGATGATTTCAGGTTATCAGCTCTCACCTGCCTATTACTGGACCACTCTAAGAACCTCGCAGGGCCGTGAAAGCCTTTCAGCTTAATTTTCTTTGAGGCTGTTATCTGTTGTCACAAGCCACCGCTGACATTTACATCAATTGGCTGATGCTTTTTTCAAAAGCGATACACAGATTAGACAGGATAGATCTGGGCTTCATGGTGCTGTGAGCTGAACTTCTTACAACCTTTCGTTCACTAGCCCAAAGCCTTAGGAATAGTTTTTTTTTTTGTTTTTTTTTTAAAGGTCGTCTTAAATCCAAATTGAGATGCATATAAGGGCATTACCATAGGTCTCGGTCATTATAAATGTTCTCACTGTGACTGTAAAATTTTTTACTCGGGACGTGAGAACAATGTAAGTGATTGGGGCCAAATCACACAACCCTCTTTCCATGCAAAAATGCATTCACTGTATTTAATGTTCACAGTGTACTGTATGTATCTCAGTGGGACTGCAGAAGCTTCATATGAGTCTCAGCTGAACTTTGGAATGAATTTGCATTGTATGAGTGTTGTGGAATTTGGCCGTATCTACTTAGATTGTAATTGCAAACTTCACGTGCAATGTGCAGAATGAAAAACCTTATAATGACCAAGACCTATGGGAATGTACTTACATGCACTGCAATTTTTATTTAAGACAGACTTGAAAAAAAAAAAGCCTATTTAATTATTCTAGTAAGGCATATAGTGATTTTTATGCCTATGGTAGTTTACTGGAAACTTTGAAATATGAAATATTTTCCTGTGTTTACCAACTCTGGTGCTAAATTCCAGGTTGGTTGTGTATCGTTATTTCATTGAGATGTTACTGTACCGTTCCCTAGTCTCAAGGATAAGGAATAACTGTCAAGCTTTACTTATATCTCATGACAAAAGCACAAAGGACGTGTTCGATTGGAAGAATTCTAGAACTGAAATGTATAGATCAGGAAAAAAAACAGTTCTAAGAACAGCTCTAAAAATGCGGGACTGGTTAATTAAGTCAAATAGACCTGATTTTAGAACTGCTCTCAGAACTGTTTTTAATTGTTCATCTACACAATCCCGTTCTAGAATTTCTGTTTATTTTGAATAGAAAGGCGAGAGAATTAGTTCAGCTGGTTAGTGATCTCTGAAATGATAAGAGAGATGATGTTAGCATGAAAGCTGAAGCTTTGGTAGCTGGTCCGTTTTAGCAGTGTGGACAGATGATTAAGCGAGATAGCTAGACAGAATAAAGAGCTAAAGCGCTGCTGCATGGCTCTCATTTTTCTACTCTGTATGTTGAATACGCCAGGGTCAATAAAGGATTTCATTTAAGACTTTTTCCCAAATTTCCTTTTGTGAGTTCTTTTCGAATGCAACATGAATCTCACTTCTCATTGACCTGCTTTGGCAAGTTGATCAGCAGAATGAATCAGTTTGGTTGGAAATTAGGAATCTGTCTAAAGATGCTAGTGCACTCAGTGGTAGGTTCTCGCTTACCATGCCTGGGATCAGATTCCCAGCCTATGTTAAACCCCAGCCACTGGATGCAGTGCTGGTCCCAAGCATGGATAAAATGCAACGTAAAACCTGTGCCAAGTTGCTTGCGGATCGGATGGTCTGTTGTGGCGTCCCCTCGATGGGATCAGCCGAAAGACCAACAACAAAAGTCGCTGGGGATTCAATGTAGAGGAGGATTCATTCAAATGGAAGAATTTCTAGAACTAGGATCCATAAATCAGGAAACAAAAAAAAAAACAGTTCTGAGAAGAGCTCTAAAAAGCAGAACTGGTTTATTCAAAAATGGGCCTGATTCTAGAACTGCCCCAAGCCCGGATAAAATGGGAGGGTTGGATGTGGGGTTTCAGTGAAGCTTGGATGACTGCAAAGGTCACCTGATATAATAATCAATAATTTTTTTTTCTGTGTTAAAGCTTTTAAAAATGCCCAGCTCTGTGCTAGTACACAGAGTTAGTGATTAATACTGTCACCTTGCACCTTCAGGGTGCGGGTTCGATTCCCGCATGGGGGTCTGCGTGCATGGAGTGTGCATGTGCTTGATGCCAAATACAGTTGTGTAAATGCCACATTGGACACTTGATGGCGCAGTGGTTCCTCCTCACACTTCATGCTCCCAGGTTCACAACACCAGTGTAGATCTCGATGTAGAACTCGGCGTCGGCGCGAGCTGCTTTTAAGATCAAAGCTCAAGAGTCACTTGGATACAAACGCACCTTTTTGATCTGCGGAATAATTTCGTCTTTTAAGGTAGGACGTGTTTTATAAACATGTTTTTGATCTTCAGTCCGGATGAATCTATCACTGGGGTCATTTAATAAAGACAAGTAGGACAAGTGGTGTGTTGCGCATTTCGGTGTTCGGTGCGCGCGCGGGTGCGAGTCGGGATTCGGGGATAGTTTGTAGTGGCGGCTGCGCGTGCAGTATGATATGAATCTAATAGAGTTTACACGTGGGAACATTTCTGAATGATGATTGCGTGCGAGTGTGACGCATTATTATTATTATTGTTATTATTATGGTAGAGATAAAGAATGAACAGATCCGCCACATTTGGGAGCGCACGTGATCCAGTGCACAGGTTAATGCATTGCTATTTATTAACTTTATCATTATTATTGTTGTTGTTTTAGTTGCTTTCCACAAAAACAGTAGCTGTGAGTTGCAAGTGGTCAATGTGTGTGTGTGTGTGTGTGTGTGTGTTTCAGTAAGCGTTAGGCAAATAAGCTCTATCCCACAAAAATGTTGCCTACTATTTTCAAAGTAAAGTAGCCAGTGCATGCTCAAGAAGTCACTAGTCACTAGCCAGATGACGTAATTTGAACACTATGCATATGCAGAAAAAGGTTGTTATGAATACTTAGTATAGAATAGTATTTTCTTCTTATTATTATTATTAGTAGTAATTGTATCAGAATGCAAGCAGTAAAGTACTTGGACATGGCACAGTGGCGTAGTGGTTGGCACTGTGGATTTGCACCTCCGATGTTGATGCTTCGATGTACATCGAGTTTGCATGTTCTCTCTGTACTTAATGGGTTTCCTTCGGGTAATCCGGTTTCATCCCACAGGCCAAAGGCATGCAGATTAAGCTAATTAATGTTTCCAATTTACCCGTAGTGTGCAAGTGTGTGCAATTGACTGGCACCCCATTCAGGGTGTACCCCGCCTTGTGCCCTGAGTCCTCAGGGATAGACTCCAGGCTTCCCATGACCCTGTACAGGATAAGCGGTAGAGACAATGAGTGTGAGAGTGGGTAAAGCACTTTGGCATGTTGTTATAGGAAAATCAGTTACATCGTGTTGATGTGTAAGCACATTTTTTTCATTCTTTGGTCATGCAGGTTGATAGTATATAATAAATATCAAACAATATATAAAGCCCAGTAAACAGTAATTAATAAAAACGTCAGCATTTGGTGCGAAAACGCTTTGAGGACCCTTGAGTCTCAGGTACAATTTGTGCAGTTTTATAAAGAAATTAGCTACTATGTTTTACTAAGCATCCTAAAGAACCACCCACAGTCCTTCTGTTTAAAAAGTACCATTAAAAAGTACAAAAACGTACTGTATTTATATATACATGTAAATAATTTTCTGTAACTTGTACAAAATTTGTCCTAACAAACCCAGGGTGCTTAAGACTTTTTCGCAGTGTGTGTATAACAGGCTGTTGATTTGTCATAACATATTTAGGGGGAAGTTACATACATTACAGTGCTCAAAGTTGGTTCTTAATTCAAAAGAAAGGATGTAACGGATAAAATGAGTGTTTACGCACTTCGTATAGAGCGATCAGTGGCTTTTATGTATGAGATGATTGGGGTTTTCCTCTTCAAGAAGGCTTTTGAGCATAGTCAAAACAATGCAAATAGCACCTGGTCTGTGTGTGTATATATGTGTGTGTGTGTGTGTGTGTGTGTGTGTGTGTGTGTGTGTGTGTGAAGGAAAACAACAAGCTCAAGCAGTGTATGGGTTGGCTGTCGATGATGTTTAACTAATAACGTTTTGTTATGTATTATGAAATGTATTATGTTCATATTCACATTAGCACCCCAAAGTCCTCTAACATCACAGCGTTTTTATGACTGTTAAACCTTTAAATCAATTAAAATTAAGAAGATGACATTCAGACATAATCCACTCACAGTTTTCCTAGGTTTAAAGTTGAAGTTGATTAATGGGTTTATTTACAAATCCAGTCGTAGTTCATGTTCTAAGATTTAACTTTCTCAGGAAACAGCACAAGGAGTTAGCAGCTGAGCTAACTCCTGTAATGTTAATTGTTTTTATGAGCTATGTGATAATGAGGTTTTAAAACACTAACACTGACTCAGTCAAGAAACACAGGTAATGTTTGAATGTACTAAAAAATAATGAAAAAGTATTAAAATTCTGTAAAATTCCAGCTAACTTGCATTTGCAGTCTGGAAACAAGGTTTTGCTAGGTTCACAAGATTAGCTAGTATGCAGGTTCTGGGACATTGGTTTGTTTCACTTTTAAATCTATTATTAAACAATTACATCATTACAGGTGTATCTTTTTAATGATCCAACTGTCATCACTCTTAACTATTTAAATATATTTTTAATGCAACTTCCACACCCTAAAAAAACGATTAGTCCAGCTACATGTTGCGACATGCTTGTAAGTCATAAACAAATGATGTTGTAACTTTATGAGGTAATATTAGTATGGTTTATAAAACAATTACAAAGCATTGCTACCTCATTCCAAAGAAATAATCACAGCTATAAAAAAAATTAATAAATACAGGCTTTATATTCATAATGGGTGCTTATTTCGCTTTTTGTCTCCTTCCGTCTGGTCTTTAATCCACAGGCCTCCAGGCTGTTCATCACTTTGTTTTAATATTCCTTTTCCCACATTAGTTCTTCCTTCCTGCCACTAACCCGGTCAGTCCACCTTTTTCTATTTCCTCGCCATTGAAATCTGGAACAGCGAATACCCCGGAAAGGAAGAACAGACGGCTTTGTTCACACACACACACACACACACACACACACACACACACACACACACACAGGTGAAGCTCTGGAAAGACAGGAACAACACCCCCCAAAAATAAAAAGAATAAAAAACAAACTTGATGGACATGGTGCTGTAGAACTGTGTGTGTATATGTGTATGTGTGTGTATATACTGTACACATGTCACCGTGTCTGCCAGTTCAAGAGAAAAGGCCTACAGTGGTTGTAACTCCAGGCTTTAATGTGATATCAAATGACATCTCCTAATGGGAAGGGCAGTGTGTGTGTGTGTGTGTGTGCGTGTGTGTGTGTGTGTGTGTGCGTGTGCAAAGACCCAGGCTGGAGAGTCAAATACCTGATGATGAGTTTACAGTACAAACTTTTGTAACAATTCAAATAAGCAGTCCCCCACAAGCAAAAGCATTCATTATAGCAGTCGAGCTAACCTGTCAGGATTTTAGTGGGGATTTATAAGTCATGTGTCGGAACAGTTTTTATTTATAATTACTGTACAGTATAATGATTATTATCGTTATAATGATAATGGTTACTGTTAACACTGACAGAAATTGAACCTGAGTCTTATGCACAAGTGACACGTGTGTGCATGTGCATGTTTGGAGGCAGTGCGCAGCTTGCATGTGGGCACGAAGCTGGCGAGCGATGGCGATGGGCAGAGGGGACCCGCATTGGGAGCGGCTTCTGCATGCTCACGAAGCAACTCTTCCCACTAACTTGGCCAATCGGCCCTTCCTACAGTAGCTCTCCTTTGGGTGCAGCCTTGGGCGGGAGTTCCATTGACGTCAGGCAGCTGGCCGGCTTTCCTAGCTGTGAACTGGGGCCTTAACGTGGAGCACAGTGTTTTTTTTTTACCTCTTTGGCAGCAGGACTCTGAAGGCTGGCTTTACTTGATAGTGCGAGCACCACGGGAGCTTGTGAGATCAAACGACTGTTCTATGGCCTTTGAAGTCCCTGGGGCGCATTACATCACCCTGCTCGCAAGCCACTCTTATGCCTTTTTTAAGTGTCCGCCGCGCGACTTTGCTCAGTAGATCTCCAGACCCTGAGCTACACTCCACGCCTAGTTTTTATAGCGCGGGGTAAGCCCGAGATCCACTAAAGATGATTCTTATCCAGCCGTGCCCGCTTCCCGCGGCCCCGCCCCTTCGCACACCTGGAGAAGGGGAGGCCGCCTACCTAGTGAGTCTACGGAGTGAGCAAGGAGCAACAACAGATTGAGGCATACGCACATCACTGGCAGCACACCGTGACAGATCATTATTTTGCATTTGCCGCATTCAGCTTATAAAATAGGAAAATAATAGATGCGTGTGTGCAGTGAGCTAGCTATCTAGCTAACACTAGGGGTCATCCGTTTGTAATGTTTAAATTTCCTCAAAATGCATGAACTGTACGGTTAATGTTAAAGATTTAACCAAGTGTCTGCTTTAATGAATATAAACGAGCAATTAAAGCAACTTAACATTCTGCTTTGTCACTGCTGATGCTAGTCAACATGCTAGCAAACCTAAGCTAAACTGACAGGATTTCTGAGGTTGAAGCTAAACTGACAGAATTTTTAGGTTCATCAATATCAACAGAGCTAATGTGACAGGCTGTGTTGTATGAATGAGCTTTAAGACATATTTAGAATTTCTTCACTGGTAATGTTTGCTATTGTTATCATTACAGGCTAAACTGCCCAAAGGAGCAAAGCATTCCACATGTTTCTGTAATATATGGGTTCCATGGAAGGCACTCTAGCTGTTTTGAACTTGTTTTTGGTATAAATGATTATACACTTACAAGTAATGTGTATGACTAACTGTGTGTACAAGATCTGCATTACATCTGTAGTAACCACAGTGCTTCTGACTCATAGCAGGATGTAATTTTAGCCCCATCAAACATCGTATTCGAGTGCAGATCAGCTGCCCCGAAGCATGAAAACAAACCACAGAATTACACAATGGAGTCATAAAGATGGAAAGGCATTCGCATGGCTTTTGTCATCAGGTGTATCACAAATCACAAAGCCGTATGGATATTTATAATAGAGTTTTTGTGTCAGGACCAACCGATCCTGAAGATTGGTTTTCTTCCCTGTCTTCACTTTTTGTATAAAGCAATCGCTCTTGTCCTGTGCTAGGAAAATTTATGGTAGTATTTTTAAGGATTACACATGTTCTAGCAGTGATATTGGACCTGAAATAATGTGAAAAATTCCAGTGTAACTTTGGAACTATTGGACGGCAATGTAATGGAGAAGAATTGAATGTAATTTATACACAAGTAAATAATGAGGTCAGATTAGTCAAACCAGGACTTTTGATTGTGTGGAATAACAGGACACAGTAATGAGAGTAAAAACTCCCTTTATATCGCTGTATAATCGCCTGCTGAAACGCTGGCCCTTCCAAGAACTCCTTTTATGGCCGAAACGTATAGAAATGGCTTGAAGCAAGGTCAGGCCTGTACGGAGGATGTGACAATAACTCTCAGTCGAGTTACTGTAATGTGCAAGTGCCGTTGGTGAATGATTGTGTGTACAGTTCCCACAAATGCGTCTCGTCTTACAGGTTGGGGACAAATTATCCGCCAAATTTTTAAGGATCAGGTGTTCCGTTCACTGAATGTTCACAGGAATGACTGCAGTGGGTCATCTCAGCCGGGATCGTCATTCACGGACGTACGGGGCTTCTTTAAAACTTTTTTGTCACCGTTCAAATGTTTTACAACAACTAGGAGTCTCATCACTGTACTGTGCTTGAAGTCAGTGTTACTCCTTCATTCATGAGAAATTTTATCACAAGTACCAAACACCCTTTATAGATATCAAATGCATCAAAAGGGTATATAAAGTATACAAATATTTCTAAATACAAACCTTAAAATAAAAATTACAGGCAGCTCTTTTGATTCAAAGGTTCCTTATCTATGATTTTAACCAAATGTGGACCAAAAATATTGAGGGGGAAAAAACAAATCAGAAAGCACCAAAAAAGCTAAATTTGCAGTGATGAATCCATGGGAACGATGTGATATGTCGACATACTATACTGTAGCCACCTGCCATTTCACAGATCCTTAACCTCCCTCTATTTCCTCCACTCACAGTTTTGAGCTTTGCTTACCTACTGCCTCATTTGTTCCCTAATTGTCTTGTTTCTGAAAAAAAGTCCCTTAAGATTCAGCAAAAACATTTGTTTTCTTATTGTTATTTCCTAAACAGTATTATATTACTAAACTATTTATAATTACGTTGTATTAGGCATTATTAGCTAAGACAGCTATAATTTGAAAAATACAGGAGGATGTGCATAGGTTATGTGCAAGTCCTTCTCCATTTTATAGAAGAGATTTGAGCATGGATTTTGGTGTCTGCTAGGGGTCTTGGAACCTAGTTTTCGTCACTCGTGGCTCAACGTCTGTAACTCTAGACGATAATGACATGGATGGAAATTTTCACTTTGCAAAAAAAAAATACAGTTATGTTAAGTCTACGACCCCTCAAGCCATGAACTGAATAGGGATTAAGCAGTAAATCCTGACGCCGCCTCGACGGAGACGACGAATGCCGGAGCTGGATTGGCGGAAATTTTAAACCTTTCAAACAGCCCACGAAAACATTTGCGCATTCTCAGGAGAGCCTTTTTTTAAGGGCCTAACCTCTATCTGACCCCCCCCCCCCTTTAATGACTAAACGCAGGCTCTCCCCCACCCTGCCCTCCAGCATCAGGACACCTTTTAGGGGAGCTGATGTACAGCCAGGGAGAAGTTGTTGAAAGGATGCCTGTGGATGTCTTAGCATGGTCACGTAATTGTGATTAATGTCGAGTTTCTGTTTTTTTTGCCACTTAACTATTATTGATGCACGCTTAGAGATTTGTGGAGGGTGATCTGTAAAATGTTAGAATCTAGTATGTCATATAATAACATGTGCTTGTACGTTCATGTATATGTGTGTTTGTGTCATCTGATCAAAAGACAGACAAGATTTATGCGTCCATAGCAGAGAAAGGGGACACGGGCCCCTGTGTGAAATGCAGGACTGGGGTGGGGGAGCTGACAGACGTCTCGTTAATTCATTGGGCTGTAAGAATCTGCCAGTCAGCCTGTAGATATGCTAATGCTCCATGGCAGGGAGCGGATGAGAGGAACCGGCTAGCACGCATCCTCATCATTACCACATCACAAACCAGTCCAGAGAGGACACACTCCGGTTCTCTTAGGACTCATTTTAGAGACATTTCTTCCCCTGTAAGCAAGGCTGAAATTGGATTTGGTTTTATCAGGACTGCCGATGATACATATATATTTTTTAAATTAGGAATACGTTTGTTCATTAAATCATTGCTGCTGTTTTTACAGGTAGGTAAGCACCATTCCTGTGTGTGTGTCTGTCTGGCCTTGGGTTAACTAGATTTGCTGAAACCACTGAATAAGTAGCCTCCATGAGTTTGGAGAGGGTGTTCATGGTGCATGAGGTTAACTATGAGATTGTGAGTATCCTTTCTTCTGCTTCGAGAGAGTATGAGTGTAAGAGAAGATGTTAGGTGGTCAGGGCAAATTGACACTCTAAGAGCTGGCAGTTAGCTGAAAATCCCCTCAGGATCCTTGAAGCTATAGTTCAACAATGCATTGTTTGATTGCTTTATTCAAAGCTTATTTTAACCCTGAAGAGGAGATAGAGAGAAAGAGAGAGCATTTTTCTTTGCTGAATCTTTCTTTTTGACTCCCACAGTAAGAGCATACATTAGATGACGTGCTACGTGCTGAATGATAGTGTGTACCGTTCCCTCAGACAGATGCGTCTCTTCTGCAAGTTGGCGAAAAAGTTATCCATCCGTTTTCAAGGATCAGGCGTTCCACTCGCTGGGTGTTCATGAGTAGGAATGCAGTGGGCTCTGAGACACAGTTGGTACAATTTAAGGAAATATAACTGAAAATAAAATGCATAACATTGGCGCAGAAAGCTTTTAGTGGTCAAAAAGTACAGGAGAAGAAAAGTAGCATTTGCGTAAATATCATTATAAGTTAAATATGTATTTGAAGAGTGAAATTTGTCCAGAAAACATCCAAAATAACATCAAATGAGAATATTTGGATTCATAAACATCAAAAGTAAGCCACAAGCTGCATAACACAATTTAAATAATGGCCCAGATCGATAAGTTAGTCATTTTAGTCCTCTGCTTTTAAGATGTGATGTCACAGATGGGAATTAGATCAGTGCTAATTTGTGCTCAAGTTTCCATAATCAAGTAAAAATGGCACTAAAGCCCATATGTGTGTGTGTCCATTTGCGTATGTCCGGATATACTATATCCATGTCACAGGCAGTGTTATACTGCCTGCTCTTTTCTCTAGAGACCTGATTATACAGGTTTAGAGTTCAAGGAGCACCAGGTGTGTAATGGCCGTCTAATGGTTTCATGCTGGGTTATAATGGACGCAGTAACAGAAGGTGCGCTACAGTCCCGCAGCACACCCAGTACATGCTAGAGAGATGGCGATGCTGATTGCCGTGTCTTCCTTCCTTCCACAAATGCCGCTGGAGGACGAACTAGTTTTGAATGGTTAAGAGAGATGTGTTTGCTTCCCAACATTCTGAGAACAACTTTATTAACACAGTTGCTGTAAAAAATGCAAAACCCAGTGTTGTGATAACCATTATCACATGATATATTGTACAGCCTGACTATACGGCTGGCTCAACAGGACAGCATTTCTGTGCTTTTTTTTGTTTTGTTTTTTAAGCTGTCTGGAGTTTTTGGACATTTAGAGAAAAGCCTGGTTGCCTAGCTGCAACTAAGAGCCTCTTGGCTATTGTATGAAGCTGTGTTCCAGGGGAGGAGGGAGGGAGAGCGTCTCCTCCTTAAGTCTTATTCATTTTTCTTCTGGTCTGGAGGGGGTCTTTTTAGTCTATTACCATGGTGCTTTTTGGGGCTGATATAAATGGTTCCTCAGATGTGATAAAAAAAAAGCAGATCTGTCTTCTTTGAATTCTGGGGTGGTCTAGATGAGTCAACTGATGGCTCAGTTCTGTTACAGAGATTTTATCCCTGCACAGAAACCAACATCTCAGCTAGTCTTTGTTTTGTCAGGACGAACGTTTTAGGAATCTGAGAGTGTCTTGTGCAATCTTGCTTGGCACGGAGGTGAGCCCTCCTCTGGGATTTCACTCAAAGCCGGTTCAAAGTCCTAAAAGTGCTGAAAATATTTAGGGAAGCTTAGATGCTGCAGTATATGGAGTCAGTAGATGATCTAGTAAGCTGTTAGGAATAATAGTTGGTTCTTTAAATCTGATCAAAACACTAAACCGAGCAGTTTAGTGTCTTCCCTAGTTGACGACACGCACATTAATCACTTGAATATAATTTTTATCAAGGGTTGTTCAAGTCAAACCGGGACTTGTGATGCAAGCTCTCATGAATGAAGGCTTGTCAGTATAGCATTTTAATGGTGCAAATATTTTTAAAGCCGGCTGTACGTCCGTGAATGAGCTCACTGCAGTTATTCCCATGAGCATTCAGCGAGTTAAACATTTGATCCTTGAAAATCAGTGGATAACGTGTCACCAACTTGTGGAAGAGATGCTTGTCTGCGGGAACTGTACAATCATTCAACACCACTTGTACATTACAGGAACTCGGCTGGTTATTGCCACATCCCTGTACAGCCCTGTACAGTCCTGATCTTGCTCCAAGCCATTTCCACATGGCCAGGATTTTCAGCTTTTTTTTATGCCAGACCTACAATCGTGTGCTTGAAGAATTTGATATGTCTGGCCAAGTGTGACAGTTGGAAAAATTCCCAAGATCCACTAGGAAAAGGCAGGTGTTTACATTTACTCCCTTATCCAGAGTTGACTTGCAGAAGGGCTTTGTAGTCTGTCAAAACCATAACCTTATTCTAGTTCATTAGATCAGGGCCTTAAGAATACCATCATCATAAACGGTTGTTTGGGGGTGACGGTACAGCTTAGGGGGAGAAAATACAACTGACACCTATGCCAGTGACATAGACCTTATCTGCAGATCACTTGAGGTGAACTCCAGGGTAGTCCCCTGTGCGACACAGGAAAGATATTTGCTTTCATACCTGGGTGTCAGATAACCTGATTGGTTCATCTTGTCACAGTTACTGCAATCAGTGCATCTTCCAGGAAGGTGTTCACACTGGGAGAATTAGATAACCACACATATTGTGTAATCTCATGTGAGATTGCCCATGCAGGGACATGTCATGCACCAAGCAATGATAATGAACATCGGTATCTTTCATTTAGAGGAAAGTATGTCATGCCTGTCCCAAACCAGCCTAGTATCAGTCCTGGGTGAACTAGGGCTGTGAGATTAATCACATTTGATTTATGCTTACGATGTTGGCTGCCAAAAAAAAAAAAAAGATTAAAACAATTATTGTCCCACTTTCAATTTCACAATGATGTTCTCGTTTTGTGTTATAAGTAGAGTGTTCTTCTTGCCCCTGTTCCATAAAGGTCAGATTTGTGAGATTAAATCACACACAGGTGGACTTGATTTGCTAATTAGGTGACTTCTGAATGCAGTTGGTTCCACTGGATTTTAGTTTGGGGCATCAGAGTAAAGGGGGCTGAATGCAACTGCACGGCACACTTTTCAATTTTTATTTGTAAAAATGTTTTTTTTTTTGGGGGGGATTTTTCCCTGATTTTTTCCCTAATTTTTAGTTGTGTTTGATTCCTCCCAGTCACTAGGGGGCTCCCACATTAAGCTTCTACTACCACTCAGTCGGGAGGGCCGCAGACTATAACGTGTTTCCTCCGACCCACGTGACGTCACCGACCGCATCTTTTCGAACTGCTTGCTCACACACCTTTAGGGGCGGCGTAACACACTCGGAGGACAGCGCTATCCGCTCCTTCCGCTTGCGTGAGCTCACAGACGCCCTTGATTGGCTGTAGAGCCGTCATTAATGTGGGAGCACGGGGTACCTCTCATCCCTCCCCTCTGAGAGAGCTCGGCCAATCAGCTCTCTCTAGACCTCCGGCTGCGGGAGGTTACAGCATCACCCGGGGATCGAACTCGCGATCTCCGGATGATAGGGTGAGCACTTTACCACTGCACCACTCGGAGGCCCTGTAAAAATGTTTTTAATTGATAATTTTCCTTCCACTTCACAATTATGTGCCACTTTGTGTTGGTCCGTCACATAAAATCCCAATAAAATACATTAACGTTTGTGGTTGTAACGCAACAAAATCTGGAAAAGTTCAAGGAGTGTGAATTATTTTGTAAGGCATTGTATATTACGGAAAACGTATATAGATATTTTATTAAGTATTAGATTTTGAAAGTGTTAGGGGTGAAATGCTAAAGGGCTGCAACTTACTTTACATCTCTTGGTCTGTACAAAGCTCTATTAAAATAGGCCCAGAATTTTAGATGCTTTCCTTTCATTCCTTTTGAACAATGGGGTAAAAGCTTTTTGAATAATGGTCTATTCACTAGTTGGAAATAGACTAGATAACCAAGGAGCACTGGCCTCTTTTAAATCCTAAACTTCATTTCCTGCTTACTGCATGTTACTTCATGGTTCCTCGTCTTTTCACACTTCAGAGAATTTGTTGCAAAAAAAAAAAAAAAAAAAACCCACCAGAGGGTAAGGAAAACGCAGGACTGAACAACATGGCCTCTGGGGTTAAACTATAAACCATGTAGTATCGTGGAATGTTTTGCCAGGGTTTGTAACCCTCAAGATTCTCAAAATTGTGTAAAGAATTCAAATCAGAAATACAGTAGGCTTCCATATAGCAAGAAAAAGCAGTACATTTCTGCCTGGCGATTAAGGAGGTATGTGAAGCTATAAACACGTCGAAAGCCTTATCATCATAGACATGATTTACTTTCACGTGTAACAGTAGCGCGACAAAATCAGATATGCAGGTGAACCTTTAAAGCACAGCTCGATTGTATTGTAGCACTAGTGCCTCCTTTTGGCAAGGAAATCTTCCTGAGTGAAGCCGTACACCAGCAGTACAATGCGGTATAAAGTGCTGTATGCGATAATTACAGCTCTGTCTCGGAGTCCATAAACAAATAATTATTGGATTAAGCACATCAGGGGTTTAGGAAGTGCATGTTGTGAATTACACATGAAAGAAACTAAACACTGTTGGCAGTTTCTTTGTATGCTTATTTCTGTAAAATGTTCATAAAACACCATGTAGAAGTGTAATATTACAATGTTGTTAAAGAAATAACTGTTATTAATGGAAAGATAAATAAAATGGAAACAATCTTAATTGCTTGCATACAGTTATACAGTAAGTGTTATTGTTTGATATAATGAATAAAACACATTAGGACCATAGCTATAGAAAAATATTCAATGTTCAAACCTTTGTGTAGTACAGTACGTAAGTGAAATTATGACATTTATTTAGGTCCTAAGTACGATTAAAGAGTACTGTCAAAGTTCACGTTTTGTATATTGAGGTGCAGATTTTGCACATTTTTCTTGCCCGATAGTTGAACATGTTAACAATCACTAATCTATTAGATTCAAGATTCAAAGAACTTTATTAATCCCAGAGGGAAATTGCTTATTCTTGGTTACAGTTGCTCACAGTTGTTA
>JAOTRS010000025.1:3447971-3458702 GCA_028565755.1 Dinotopterus cunningtoni
AAGACTATCACGTGTTTCCTCCGAACCACGTGACGCCAGCCGACCGCATCTTTTCGAACTGCTCGCTCACGCACCGTAACACACTCGGAGGACAGCGCTATCCGCTCCTTCCGCGTGCGTGAGCTCACAGACGCCCCTCATTGGCTGTAGAGCCGTGATTAATGTGGAAGCACCAAGTACCTCTCATCCCTCCCCTCTGAGAGAACTCGGCCAATCAGCTCTCTCTAAACCTCCGGCTGCGAGAGGTTACAGCATCACCCAGGAATCGAACTCGCGATCTCCGGATGATAGGGCGAGCACTTTATCACTGCGCCAGTCTGAGGCCACTCAAAACTTTTATCTTAAAGCAATACCTTCCACTTGGTACTAATTTCCAACCAATACTATTTTTCCTTTTCTTATCTACATGTTGATCTTAATGTTCTGTTTGAACAAAGTGAACATGGACATTAGAAATCAGAGCAACACTGCATCACAAAGAATTAAACATAAAAGCGTAATCATACTATACATTAAAAACTATTTCAAAACATGTAATTTTCACTAATTATAAGTCAATTGTCTGCTCTACACTGTCCATGAGAGTCAAACAAAAGATTTTAAAGGTCTGTTTCTTAGAGCTAGGACTCTGCAATCTAGCTAATCTATTAAGTAACGAGTAACTAAACCTTAACTCTGGAGAAAACTAGACTATGATGTTCAGTAGAGATTGGGGGGAAAAAATCTATTTTGTTATAAACCACGATTCTTTTTTGTGGTGTGTATTCATTCATGTATCATGAATCAAGAATTGTCTGGTTTTCAGTTTGATTGGCCGCGACCGGTGATCGGCTCAAATTATAAATTAGTGCAGAAGCTTCTGAGCGGCGCAACAGAAATGCATTTTATGGCATTACATTACCGTGCAGGTTTAAACTCTATGAGCGCCATATGTGTCTATGACACCAGTCTCAAAACATCGCAAGCACTAATTACGCAAAAATCAACTCACAGCTGCTTAACTCGCTTAACTATTTTCGAGACTTTGGAGGTGTTACGGGCGGTAAAACATCGCCGCTTCTTAATAATCCTACAGATAAACTATTTTCACATTTTCATACTGTGTGGTTGTAATGAATTATTTGTTTGAATTGTTATGAGAAATAATAATTATGGCGGATGACGCGTGTGCTGGTCAGTTAAATGTTAAACTAAGTTAGTTTATATCATTTAAATGCTGCGCTTGTTTTTTAAGTGAGAAATCTAATGTTATAAGGAACAGACGACATTTAATAAAACTTTTTTACATTTCGAAAATTAAATATCAAATCAGTATATTTATAAAATCGTGATGCTTACAGAATTGCAATTTTAATCAAATTCCCATCCCTAACATTCAGCGTATCTGAAGTATGTTCAGGATTTATCTACAACTATAAAATGTTCCACTCTAAAGGTATTATTATTATTATTATTATTATTATTATAGATCTCTAATAATTAGAGCGAAGAGTGGACGCGTGCGCTGAACCCACCAGCTGCTTTGACAGCTGCATTAGTAGTGCGTCCTGCTGCAGCTCCCATCTGGTCCCTCGGCCCCGGGTCCTGGTGGATCATCTTACTGATGTAGTCCATAGCTGCCATCAAGCTGCGACTGTTGGTCTGCTTCAGAGCCAAGATCACCATCTCCTACACACACACACACAAAAAAATCTTATAAACAAGGGATGCATTTAAGAGATCAGATTATGCGACAAATGTTTGTTCAGACATTGTTAAAGTCTGCGGTTAAGCTCACAGCAGACAATGCTAAACACACTTGTGGTTTGATCAGCAACATCACCTGAGGTGTACATGGACAAGGTTCATTTATAACAACCTCAAACGGTTGAACAGTTGCCAGACTTTCAGTTGAACGTGAAACTGAAACACTCCGTCGTTCCGTGCTGATACGTCTAATATGCAGGTTCATTTGTCTATTTTTTTTTCATCTGTATGTAAACTAGGCACTAGCTTCACTGTTACTTTTCTATATACATGAGCTCTCCTTTGTTATACTGTACAAGTGTATTTATGGCTGGGAACAATGTGGTGGCTTGGGGTAAAAAAACGGACGGGTTTACTGTTCATAACAAGCTTTCACATGCAAACCTTATAAAAACTGTAAAAACATTTACGGATACGATTTAAAAAAAAAAATTTGTCTAGCTTCTAAAAAAAGCCGCAATGTGATCTAAATACTAACTCTACGTTTATGTCTACAGCACCATTTACATCATAGTAATTTACACAGAACCTTCTGGGAATATCCAAAAGCATTGTCGAACACCGTTGCTTACATTTATGAAATTAAATATTCACAAAAACAATTCATATTTCTTGACGAAATTACCTGAGAACAACGTCCATATCGACATTCGACATGACATTAAGATATTACGCATTTTAAATAATATGTTAGAGATTACGTTTCACGTGATACAATGGGAAGCTCTGGTGTCTTATGGACGTGACATTTGGATGGAAAAAAATATATAATAAAGCCTTAGAGCACAGACAAGCTTACTGTCTGTGAATTAATCTCCAACTTTTAATGTAATCTCTTCAGCTGAAAACAAACACACCCTCTATATGTCCTGAAAACATACTGCATTTTTTACAACAAAATTTTTGAGTGTGTTCACACTTGACATGTTTGGTTCGATTAAAATGAACACTGGTGCGGTTTCACGGTCAGTGTGTTATGAACGCTGCGATGTAAACGCTGCCACTTGAACCTCAGTGTTTTCACCAGGCAAGTGAACGGAGACCGCTTGCCTCAGTACGCTTTTATATTAACCCTGGTGTTTATATAATAATGTTTAATATTTTATAGTTTATGTAATTTTTTGGTAGAATACTCGATTACTAAAATATTCGATAGCTACAGATATGTAACTGAACCATGCCTGCTTTGCTAGCATTATCTGAAAATATCGAAGCTGTTTCACTGGGTCGACTCTGTATGTAGTGTAAAGCAGTGTTTGGATGGGCAGTGAGTGAGGAAAAAGTCCTAGCTACACTTTATTGTCAGAAGTATTCGCTCGCCTGCCTTCACATGAATATGAACTTGAGTAACATCCAATTTTTAATCTACAGAGTTTAATATGGTTTAGGCCCTGCCTAAACGCCCCTTTAGGAGTGTGTTCATGGGACTTTTTGACCATTCTCCCAGAAGCGCATTTGTGAGGTCAGACCCTGAGAAGGTCTGTCTCGTAGTCTCCGCTCTAATTCATTCCAAAGGCGCTCTATCGGGTTGAGGTCAGGACTCAATTACTTCCACACCAAACTCGGTCATCCATGTCTTTATGGACCTTGCTTTGTTCACTGGTGTGGAGTCATGCTGGAACTGGTGTGGGGTTGTTTTTTTAGGAGTTGTTCTCGGCCCCTTAGTTCCAGTGAAAGTTACTCTTAATGCTTCAGCATACCAAGACATTTTGGACAATTTCATTTTCAACGTCGTGGAACCAAATTTGGGGACGGCCCCCTTCCAGTTCCAACGTGACTGAACACCAGTGCACAAAGCAAGGTCCATAAAGACTACATACAACAAACACAATATTTATTTGATAATTCTGTTATTTAAGCATTTTAGAGACCCAACCTAAAATGTTGAGGCGAAATAGGGTGCAGAAATATTCTTGGACGGCTGTCAATACATTTGTGTATATTTCTCCCAAGTATACTCTATGTGTGGCAAACACTGAAACATTTAGTCCGTATGAGCAGATGTAGTATTTGCAGTGCATCAGTATGATGTGGTAGAATCCTTCGCTGTTTCTTTATCATGAACACATTTTTATCCTGTGTGGTAGGAGAGAAATATGTTTAAAAATAATAATTGCGGCGGATGACAGCGATACATGCCGCTCGGTTAAATTTTAAACCCTTGCGTTTGAAGTTAGTTTGTATTGTTGAAAGGTTTTTAAGTGAGAAAACTAATGCTACAAGGAAGAGGCTATTTAATTAATCAATAAACTTTTGGGTTCAAAATTATGAAACAAGATCGGGGAAAATGTAATATTGAATCTGGATATTTATAAATTAGTGATACTTATACAATCGCAATTTAATCGAATCAGCACCTACGTATCGTGATTATATCGTGTCTGGTGGTGACTGGAGGTGATTCCCATCCCTAATCAACTATTCCTACTTTTTTTCCCCTCATGGTAAAGCTGACTTAATATTTTCAGTGGTAAAAAACAAATGCAGAAACAGAAGGAATGCGGAAGGGGACCAGGAGGATGTGGTGATTGAAAACAAACAAGCACAGAGACACGCTTGAGCCCTGCACTACAGCTAAAACTCGTCCGTCCACATACCGATGCCGTCATACCTAAAGTATGTCGTACGATCACCTGATGAGGGAATGTCTTTATCCTAAGCAGCAAGCGCATACACTAATTGAAAATAATAATAAGATAATATTTTTCTACATCATACCTCTTCATACCCTGCAGCCAAGAGCTCCTGCAGCATCTGTAAGTTGACCTCGGGGGCATGTCCGGCAGGGACGGCCTCGTTTGCAAAGGGCAAGAGCGACTCCCGGATCTCCTGCAGGGCCCTGTGGTACGGGTAGTTCTTAGGGTTACCAGTGCGCCCCTGCTGCCCTTGGGCGTCCACGTTGAGTGCGTCCGAGGGCCGGGACATCGAGATGTTGCGCAGGCTCTCCCGGATCTCGTGCAACATCATCTGCTGATTGTTGCTCGCCGGGAACGTCTTGGGCCGCATTTGCCTGTATCCTTCGGGTCTCTCTACTCTCTTCATGAAAAGCACATATACACACACCGTGCCAGGCGAGGAGGTGAACAGATGGATGGATGGAAGGACGGGCGGCGTTGGCAGACGTGTGCGAACAGGGGTGTTATAAAGACCTGATTCACCTGTGTTAAAGAAAGATGAAAAAACACTGTTATAGAGGGGGAAATGACGACCAAAAAGCATTAAACAAGACCCAAAAATAAATAGAGCATGCACAGTGTCTTATATCACCTGGACAAATCTAAACCATATTGCAAGGGAGTGATTTCAACATGCACACCTTTTAGTGAGTTATAACTCCTCAGTAACACCTGGGTGAAAGGTGTCCACTACATTCCTGAGCGCTGACAGATCGAATTACTCTGAAAAGCTGCGTTTAATTGATACGAACAGGAAAAACAACAAGAAAATAAAACACGAATCTAGATTTAGATGTTTACTCGTGATCTAAAACGAGCCTGTGTGTAATTTAAACATCAATTTATTATTAAACATCAGCTATGACTGAGAACTCTGGCTCACACACACGGCCTGCTCTCTTCACTCGGCTAATCTACGCTAACTTAACATAGCTACATCGTCGTAGCAAAACATTTTTTTTTAGCAAACCATAAACCGTAATTAATTTATTATTATTCCAAAGGACAAATGTAACATTTCAACCAAGAAATTTTGAGCTAAGCAAATGTTTAAAATAACAAAAATAAAGTTACATTGCTAATATATATAAATCCGTCAGGGCCTAATGTTAGCTAGCTAGCTAGCAACGCGAAGCTTGCTAGCTTAGCATCTTTCAGCTTAGCTTAACTGTGGAAAGCTCAAAGCTTGTGGAGTAAAAAAAAAAAAAGGAAGCTAGGAAGCCACTTACTTACCCCACAGCGACTAAAGAATATCCATTTTGTACGGAACGAACATTTATAAAGCGTGTAATGTATAAATGTCCGGTGGTGGAATTCAAATATTAGCCGGCTAAGCCGTGTTAGCTAACTAGCGCGTGAGGGTTGTATTGACACTGTCGCCTTGGAGCTCCGCCGGTGTCTGTCACTGAGAGAGAGCATGAGAGCACCCGGATGTAGCCGCGCGCTACTCTAATTCCCAGAATGCATAGCGCCTCCCTCTGGGGCCATCATCATCCTGAGCACCTTGCTGGAATGCATTTTTTTTTTTTCAATGCTCTGTAGTGAACTTTTCACACTTTTTTTGTATTATTTCACACATCAACATGAAAGCATTTTTTATTTGTTTATTTATTTTATTTTTTATACAAATGAAAGTGCAGATTGATTATCCGCTGTGGCAACGCCTCGATGGGAGCAGCCGAAAGACTAACAAGAATTTAAAGTATGAGATACACAATAAAAAGTACGATTTGAAACAAGAGCGACGTCACACAGGGACCCGTCTGTGGACGTAAACCGCCTCCCCGTCGGTCCCGCACACCAAGCACTGTCCGAGCACGTCTAGACTGTTGACGGAGAGCGTCTGGCTGGGGAGCATGTGCGTCGTCTCCAGTCTGCCCTTGCTGGAGTCTCCGTGGAGCCAGGCGCTGACGAGGGACTGGTTTCCTCCGGCGGGGGCTGTGGCGCTGCGGGACATCATGCTGCTGTTGCGTCCTGTGGCGACGGAAAGAGCAGAACGGAAAAAGATTAGACGGTGACAAATGTGAAATTCTGATCTCACTTTCTAAAGACACGAGCATTTCCAGAAATTACCATTTACAGACGCCCTTATCCAGAGCGATTTAAACTTTTTATTCTATTATACATCTGAGCAGTTAAGGGCCCAACAGTGGCAACTTGGTGGTGCTGAGGTTTGAACCAGGGACCTTCCGATCACTAGTCCAACACCTTAACCACTGCGCTACCCCTGCCATTTCCAATTACTCTCAAGTGCACGGGAATCTGTTGTAAAAGTAATCCTGAACACCTTTAATTCTGTCACTTTATCTACCAGGGTGAGTCAAAATTATCTGTGCTCTGGCTGTAGCATTTATTTAAATGAATTTTTAAAAAGAACAAATACAGTCGACCCCCGGGTACGTTCCTGGAGCACCTGCGAATTAAGAAAAACGAGAATTTTGGATGTCGTCAAAAAAATGCCTATAAATGTTTATTTTTGTAGTTTAAACCCTAAATATGTTCCCAAACACTTTAATTTCATTTCAAACTCAGCTTAATACATTACCCTTAAAAAACAGAATGTAAAGTTAAACCTGTATACTGTACAGTACTGTACTGCTGTGTCTCCCTCAGTGCTAGAATGTAAAATACAGATGTTACCCCTCTACATGTGCCGGTAATTCATGCAAGCGAGTATTTGTCCTTGCTTTTCAATATACTTTGCCTATCAGTCAACAAGCTTTGTCGTATTGACGATAAACAGTTTTCAAAATTTTTTACAAATTAAAATCTGAAATCCCAATAAAATACATTTACGTTTGTAGCTGTAATATGATAAAATGTGGAAAAGTCAAAAGGGTATAAATACTTTTGCAAGGCACTGTAAGAGAAAAGGCAGCAGTTAATCGATCTTACCCTGCAGGAACAAGGGTGCATCAGACCCCGAGGACGTCTCCCAGTGCAGCAGAGAGCCATCCTCCGAGCAGGTGAACAAGTGGTCCGGATTTGTCGGGTGAAAACGGACCTCCCACACTAAAGAGAAAAAATATATAACAACGTCAGCGCTAGTGTAAACATATCTCTGATGAGTGAGACATAACATCTGGATTGTCATCGGTTTATGAACGGACAAATGAAATACGAGCACAGCGCCCTGACTCACTTTCAGCTGAGTGAGCCTCCATCAGAGAGAAGGGCATGTTGCCTTGTCTCACGTCCCAAATACACAGCATGCCGTCCTGGCCGCCGGTGGCGACTATGTGCTGCTGGTTTGGGTGTCGGTCCACACAGTGTAAGGGAACCCTGTCCCCGGTGCTGCGGAGATAAAAGACTGTTATGGTGTGATAACTTAAATATCTAACAACAAAAAAAATCAATAAAATCAATCAATCAGTGTTGATCGGTTATTTACTACTATATATATTTGCACATTTCTATATAGTATAACACAAAAAAACTAAAGGAAATAAGAAAAATCAGTGAATCAGGGGAATCGCTGGTGCGTTGTAGTCTTACAGGGTGAGGATCTGAGCAGGGTCACTGCCCTGCTGCCTGAAGTCCCAGAGCTTGAGCTGTCCGATGGAGTTCACCGTCAGGACCTCAGTCGTCCGCAGGAACGTCACGCCGTGGATCGTGCTGCTGTCTGCGTTTTCTGTGCAAAACATTCGAGGAGGAGAAAGTTACACCCCTCATTGTATTACACAATTTACTATATTATGTACAGTTTACAATATCGAAAACCTTGTATGGCGCATAATTGAAGTATATATAATATTTCTTGCACGTGGCCGTGTGAAACAAATATTGTAAACGTGAGGTGTTTTGTAGCTCTTGATGTGAAGATGCATTTAGTAGAGACTCCAAAATGTTTTTTTACTTCGAGTTTTTAGACTTTGGTCGCATTAGAGGAGGTAAAACATTTACATCACGTGTGGCAGGAGTGAATGATTCGCTAAGCTTGTTTAGGAATAATAACTATGATGATTGACCGAGATACACACTGCTCAGTTACATGTTAAACTCTTATATTTGAAGTTAGTTTGTAGTGTTTAAAGGCTGTGCTTTGTTTTTAAGTGAGAAATGTTATAAGGAATGGGATACATTTATGTGTTTTTTTTAAAGGTTTAATACTGTAACAAAATCAGGAAAAAATTGAGTAGTAAAACGAGATATTACTTACAGAATCGCAATTTTAATCGAATGAGCACTGAGGTATCAGGAGGTGACCGGTGATTCCCGTCGCCAACATTCACCCTGTGTTAATTTACGCCCCATGATGGAGGACCCGCCCCAGTGTGATGGATGGTGATTCTAATGCGTGTGTGAAGATCGAATACACAAACCGATGACGCGCGCGGCGCCCCTCTGATCGGCTTTGTAGAGGACGATTCTCCCGTCCTCGCCCACAGAGACCAGCTCTGGACTGTTACACGCCACTCCGGTGCACGGAGCGTTAGCGCTCTGATAGCAGTGTTCCCGATCCCACACGTGAGCCACGGACAGGGTCTAGATTGTACAGAAAAAAACGTTAGCATTACTACCCTGAACTTCCTGAAACACAATACTTTACCACAGCGACTCAGCCAATAAGAACAATTCACTGTACAAGTGACACCCTATTGAACAGAAATCTACATAATCTTTTACAGAATACGCTGCTTTCTTTTCTGGCCTACAGATATTCCCCTGAAAGATTTTTTTTTTTTTTTGAAAGAATACTAAATGTTTGGAAATCAGAAATGTTTTTTGTATTGATTTTTTTAATAATGAAGTCATAAACTAAACATGTTAAAAGTTTGTACTAAAATATATACTTAAAAAATACTAATAGTAGTAAAATAAATAAATAAATAAAATAAACACAACACAAGGTGTCTAAGACACTTGCACAGTATATTGCATGTATGAGGGTGAGTCAAAAATGATCCGCAGTCCGGTTATATTAAAACTGTTCTGTTGGCTGCACTGACTTCCGTTCAAGGCTCCCGTCTCCCCGGTCAGTGCTGTGCAGATGGGAACGTGTTACATCAGATTCATAGATGGATTCGACATTCGTTCATAGACGCCCCACTTGTGATGTGCCAAAAAAAAAAAAAAAGTGTTCAGTGATTTTTTTTATTTTTTTTTTTGGTGGTCCGAGGTGCTGAAACTACTCACGAAGAGCATAAAGAAAGTGTTTGGAGAACTACAATCGATGCTCTGAGGAAGGTGAAAGTTTCTTAAAGAGAATCATTACTGGTGACGAGACGTGGATTAATCACGACGATCCTGACAGCAAACAGCAGAGCATGAAACGGAAACATCCTCAATCACAGACCGAGAAAAAGTTCAAAAGTCAACCATCAGCTGAAAAATTCATCAACACTTCTGGGAAAACTTCGGATTAAACGCAGAGGACTGATATACAAGGGCGTCTTAATCTTGCATGACGATGCGCGTCCACACACTTCTGCCCACACTGTTGATGTGTTTTGAGGTGTTAAATGGTCCTCATTATAGTCCTGATCTCGCTCTGTCAGACCTTCACCTGTAAAAGCCTCTGAAGAAGTGAAGACAGCGGTGCCTAAAACATTTTTAACAAGGAAATACGAAAGCTTCTTGACAGATGGACAAAGTGTCTCGAAAAGCAAGGAGATTGAATCGGAAAACGTTCTGAAGATGGATAAAAAATATTCTACAGCCAGAGTGCGGATAATTTTTGACTCACCCTCGTATAAAGAATCTTAAGCACTAAGTAACTCCATTAATACACTTTTTTTTTTTTTTTTTTTTAAAGGCAAACATTTTGTAACCTTGTTGTCAGGGCTGAGTTTGTAGACAGTCACCGCTCCGGTCGATGATGCTGTAACTAGTCTGTCTCGATCCAAGAACTGAAATAGAGACAAAAAAAAAGGAGGAAAAGAGGAAAACATTAGACAGTTGATCCAATCTGCTTATCAGTCCATCCTGAAATTCTTACTCACACACACTCACACAGAGTAAACTTAAAAAAAACTATACTTTCACTGTTGCTTTAAGTCAAAAAATCAGCTCGTACTGCACTTAACACATAAGCTTTTGATATAAATCGTGGCAGCAGGCTGAGTTCAACCAACACCAGGGTGTAAAACCTGCCTGAACTGCTCTTACACAACCCCAATATTTTTTTTTTTTTTTTTTCCTCCCTCGCAAAAATGTCCAATTTTTTGCCTTTATTTGAATTACAATAATGATCAATAAAGCCTTTGTCTATTTCTGTGCATAAAAGCGAACCTCTTACACAAAAACATCTCTTTGTTATACCTAAAAGAAAATTCACTGGATATTTTTAGACAAACCTTCTCCTAACCCT
>JAOTRS010000025.1:3488020-3503657 GCA_028565755.1 Dinotopterus cunningtoni
TTACTGGGTTCCCTGATGCAGATAACACAGAGACTGGTGTGTGTGTGCGTGTGTGTGTGTGTGTGTGTGTGTGTGTGTGTGTGTGTGTGTGGGATGTGTTTACTCCAGAACCATGTACCATGACCTTGAAAAGCATCTGAATCTCAACCCTGATCCAGCCTGCTACATCTCCACTCAGCCCTTGTACCTCGCATGGACGAGTCCCCGTCTTCATCCTCCTCCTCCTCCGTCTGGAGAGGCCTGCGGTGACGCTCGCGCGACGCGCTGACGTTGCGCGCGACCCGGCTGAAGGTGCTGAAGCCGCGCTGGAACGCGAACACGCAGACGCTCGCGCCGCCGTACGTGCAGTTGAACAGGTAGCAGCGCAGACCCCCCGCGTCGCCGCTCTCCGCCTCCTGCGTCTGCTGCTGCTGTTGTTGTTGCTGCGTCTGCGTCTGCGTCTGCCGCTCCTGCACGATGGCGGTGGTGCAGCGCGGCTCGGCGCAGCAGGCGCGCGCGCAGTCCCTGCGGCCGTACACGCGGCCCGGGGCGGACAGGAAGGCGGCGCCGCGCTCGATCGAGGCCATGGCGCGGATGATGCGCTCCTCGGCGGCGTCGAAGTCGCTCAGGCACGCGTCGCCGGCGTCGTCTGCGCTCTGGTACGCGTCGTCCTGCTGCAGCTGCTTGCGGAACTCCTCGAGGAGCTCCTCCACACCGGACAGCTTCGACTTCAGGTCCGAGATCTGAGAGCCGCGCGCCAAGCTCGCGCCGAGCAGCAGCGAGCCGAGCAGCAACAACATATCGGCAACAAACAAACAAACAAACCAACCAACCAAAGACCAAATCAATCCCAATTCTATGTGTTGTTGTGTTTTCGTTTCGTTTACTATCCCAGCGACAAAACCACGACTTTCTTATCCCTGATCGAGTCACAGATCAGCATCATCTCGATATAAACACATCTGCGTTTCCGTCTCCAGGATCTCCGCAGGTGCGCCGCTTTTGTCCTCGACAGAGATGCTGCGGATGAGAGATTCACGAGTCGGTTCTTTCCTGATGAGTCGACTCTCACCAGAACGAATCACACGGGCCTTTGTCCGTTTAGGTCACAACGCAGTTATAACCAGAGTCAGGGGTGCAAATCAATTCCTAATTATATTTTATTACTATACTTATTATAAAAAAATATATATATCTTTTTAGAATGGGGATGGAATCTCAAATAATATTTAAAACTGAATACTTTTTTTTTTTTTTATCTTTCCCACATAAAGCCTGTTTATCTATTTACCTGTTTATTAATTATTTTGTGATTTTTCTGTGTGGCAAGTCATGTATCGCCACATGGACTCTCAAATCATATATATACAGCTCTGAAAAAAGTAAGAGACCACTGCAGTTTACACCAGAAAACTTCTGGAATGCATCTGTTCTCTCTTGCACAGCTGCACATACCCGGGTATGCTGTAGACCGGACACTCATGGACATTGCACATTTGCACATGCATGCACACTTTCTGGACATTTCCATTTATTTCCATTTAAATTTGCTATTTTGTCTTTTTGTACAGATACGTTTTTATATTTGTTATATATTTTTTTAATTTTTTTATATTTTGTTCTATTTTCTTATGTTTCAACTATTTATTTATTATTAATTGGGCGGTCATATAAGCATTTCACTGCATATCTGAAAATACTGCATGATCTTGGGTTCTTTTGATGTGTTGTGATGTCATTTCATTTTAAATATACACTCTAAATAACTATATTTTGAATTTGGGAGAAATATTGTCAGCAGTTCTCAAAAATTAAACAAAACTGTTCATCTCACCAATACCTGCACCTGTAAGAAAAACACACACATAAGAAACTGATTATTTTGCAGTGGTCTCTTTTTTTTCCAGAGCAGTATACACACTACCACTCAAAAGTTTGGGATCACTTTTGGGATCTCTTAGAAATTTTATTGTTTTCTAGGGAAACTAGTCTTAATAGAAAATATAACAAAAGACATGATGACATTGTCAGAGTTAGAAATAATGACTTTGATGGAAATGATGGATATGTTTAACTTTCCCTTCATCAAAAAAAACCCCACCTTTTTTTTTTTTTTTTCACAGCAATTACAGCCTGGCAAACCACAGGCATTCTAGCTTTTTCTAGATAATCTGATGAGATTTCACCTCATGCTTCCTGGAGCATCTCCCACATGATGGATTGGCTTGATGGAGTTTTCCTCCGTACCATACGGTCAAGTTGCTCCCACAACAGCTCAATAGGGTTCAGATCCTAGGACCACTGATATCACATTACTGCTCAAAATGTGTGTTTCAGTCTTGAACTAAAATGAACCTCATTTAACCTAATGTTTTACAGGAGTTATTTATAATCACATATTCCTTTCAAATCTTCCCCCAGCTCCTGAATCCCAAATGGGTCAGAAATGCATACTAGAGTGCATGACAGAAGAACATCTGCACTAACTGCTCTTTGTTTTACACTGTACTGTCTAGGCTAAGTAGGAAGATGTCTAGCTCTTTAATTTTTCTTCCTTCACGCATTAGCTAGCATCCACCCCTAGAGGTCATCAGAGTAATTGAAATGATCTTTTTAGCTTTCCAGACATTCTGATCTCGATCCACCCTTTCACTATCCACTTCACACCGTTTTCACGGATCATCCTTGGGGATATGCATCATCATCCTTGTATATGCACTAGGTTAAGGACTTTGACTGAGGGGGCACACAGTGCAACAGTGGCAAACTTGCACTGGCCGGACAAAACCCCTAACACCAATCAGCTACCCACAGCCTCAACCACCAGCACTGTCCCCAAATGATCATTCAAAATTACAAATAAAAAAACGTATACGGCAGAACCTCGGCATACGAATCTAATTAATTCTGGAGGCAAGTTCTTAAGGCAAAAATTTGTATTGTGAGACAAATCGTATCGCGAATTCCGATAAGAAATAATGGAAATTCAGATAATCCATTCCAGCCACGTTAAAAAAAAACGCATAAAAAATCATGTAGCTTTTACACTCACTCATGCTGAAGGCAATGTTGGTATCATGGGTTGACTATCATGGATTCAAAACAGCTTTTGCTGTCTGAAAATTGGCATGGCTTTCCACTGACGCAAACACGCGTACGCACAACTTAGTCAGTGGTTGGTCTGGTTCAGTTCAGTTCGTTTGTTTGTATACAGAAAGTGCTTCGTATGCCGATGCAATTCTTCAGGTGAAAATTCACAAGGTCACTTGTATGGCGAGGCTCCTCTACAGTTCTTTCAGTCAGCTTCAGTTAACACTTCATCCTGGTCAGGGTGGCAATTGACTCAGAACCTATATGGGAACACTGTGTGAGGCAGGGACACATCCTGAATGGGACACCAGTCCATTAGGTGGACATTTATGTCACAACCAGGGGCAATTTAATGTAGCCCAACCGCCTACCAGCTTTTTTCCTAGGAGGTGGAAGGACACCAGAGAACCCTGAAGAAACCCACATGGACTTAAGGAGAAAATACAAAACTCTAGGTAAACACTAACACAAATCCCAGTGATTTGTTATTTGCTCCATTCCATTGACTCATTCAAATCCTTTCATCCAAATAGGACATCAGTCTTACTATGATTATATTAAAATGTCTGCGCTGTGATTAGTGATTCTGGCGGTAATTTTAAGATGGTGAGAAAAGTGTCATTGATGGCGATATTAGAGTGAAGCTTGAAGCTTTGGGAGCTGAGCATGTCCAGATAAGGAGGTGAGAGAGCTGGACACACTTAGGGATTAAAGCACTGCCCTTGTTTGGTAGGAGTGAACCGAGAGATAAGCGCCATTGGCACCGTTATCAGCCAGCAATCTGATGGCATTATGGGAAAAGTAGGAAACCGTTAAATAAAATAAAGTGAAGCCAGCATTTAAGATGAGCCTATAATCATTCCTTCATCTTCTATAACACTTTATCCTGTATTCAGAGTCACAGGAGCATGGAGCTTAATCCAGGAGACATGGGGCGCAAGGTGGGGTACACCCTGGATGGGGTGCTAATCCATCTCAGGGTGTATGGACACACAATGGGCAATTTGGGAATGCTAATTAACCTAATTTGGATGTCTTTGGACTGTGGGAGAGAACTGGAGTACATAGAGGAAACCCACCAAGCATGGAGAGAACATGCAAACTCCACACACACAAACCTGAGGTGGGAATTGAACCCTTGTCCCTGGAGGTGCAAGGCAACAGTGCAACTGATTAAACCATAAAAACATAAAAATGCCTGTAAACTAATTAGTCCAGGGAGAAGGAAAGTAAACTTAAGCCTTGTCATAAAAAGCTTATAGCTACCTGATTATAACTGTGCAAAATGCATGTAACACCAGTGTACGTACACTATATGGCCAAAAGTATTTGGCCAAAACTGCAGTGACGTTGTAAGTCAATAATTAACAGGTTTGACTAAATATTTATTAACCAATAAGTAGTTTGGCAAAATAATTATACCCAATAGTCCTCATATGAGGATGGCACAAGAACATATATAGACAATGAACTTGAGAGAAAATGTCACGAGGACATTCGGATCTCATGAGATACAGTTGGCCAAAACGTGGTATTGGTGCTAAAAAGTGTCTTTTGTTTTGTGTAGGGGAAAAAAGTGAATTTTCAGATAGGATCATTTAACACCACTTTTCATAATACTTAATGCTTCTTATCTTCCAATCCATGCTTCATGTTTTGTAAATATGCATACACATTTATATTGTTGTCATATGAAAGAAAACACATTTGCTAAATACACTTTCATGCCCTTTTATGACTGTAGTGTCCGTAACTTCTTTTAATTCAAATCTTTCAATGATCTTAACTGTCATTCAGATGAAACTTGGCCAAATTAGATTTCACATGAAAAGACATAAATCTAAAAAAGTGTATTGAAAGAATATTTAATTTTGCACAGAATTTATTTTATTTAAGCAACAATTTGTACAGGTCATATGCTTCTTGAAGCTTACAAAAAATTTTAATATCAGGAAATATAAAAAAATGGCATTTTAAATTATTATAGTTTGAAGTGAGACACTGAAAAATGACAATTTTTAGGGCACATATAAAATCATATCATCTTTTTTAGGGAAGCAAGATCTGTTAGGGAAGTCAGATCTGTTGCATAAACTTGAGAAGTAGCTTCTTTGGCACACACATTGTCTGTATTATATTTATGACATAAAAAAATACAAATCAGCACCAATACTGTGTTTTGGCAGAGTGTGCATGTGTGTGTGTGTGTGTGTGTGTGTGTATCTGAATATCTGAGCAGTTTCCTAGAAAGGCAGAATAATTGCTGTAGTAATAAACATGGTGTACGTTGGCAGTAAGCCCCACCCCCTACATGGTAATGTCACCGTCCTGCCCTCCCTCGGACTCCGCCCCCTAGTGTTTGTGCGCGTGTGAGATAACAGTGGAAACGGGGCAGGGTCCAACGCAGACATCGGGAAATGATTTCACAACTTGTTTTTAATGCCGGATGAGTTACTGACTGATATTGTAAAGTTAGTTTGTTTTCTTTGTTTTTTATTTCCAAAAAGGGAAGACATTTTCTTCCCCTCTCTGCGTGTGTGTGTGTGTGTGTGTGTGTGTGTTTTCTTATGGACCACCCCTGAGGAACGCGGGAGGAGTTTCACTGAGAGAGAGAGAGAGAGAGACGGAACACGCGTGAAGTTTTAGGAAACTGCGCGTCGCGCGCGGGAGGGAGAGATAAAAAAGAAGTGTGTGCGCGTGAAATGATCCGCGCGCTCGCTCGAGCCAGCGTCTCGGTCGTGACTCCTTCTTCTTCTTACGCTACATCGAGAGCGCCTCTGCGCGTATTTAATATTTAATAACATAAGAATTATAAATCTATATATATCATCAAGCGTGATGTGTTTAGCACCCTGTGCGTGATGGAGGATGTTGGAGTTTAAAGCACGGAGAATTAAGAAGTCGAAGCGCACAGGATGATGAACTCTGTGGATCTGTGCGTCCAGGTGCCGGAATGCGCGCACTCGTGCCCGCACGCGGACGCAGAGCCGTCGGTCCCCGCGGCCGGAGATTTCTGGAACGCGCCCGCGAGCGCGGGGAGCGCAGCAACGCTGGAGAGAGGAGGAGGTGGAGGAGGCGGCTGCGGAGCGGCGGGCGCGTGCAAGAGCCGAGCCGCGAGCGTCGCGTACGTGCTGAACTCGGAGTCGGGCCCGGCGGAGAGCGCGGCCCTGCAGTGCCTGAGGGATGCGTGCGACGCGACGGGCTGCCCGCTGGACGTGGTGCACTTCGGCAAGCTCGACTTCGGAGAGATGGCCGTGCTCGACCAGTTCTACAACGCAGGTGGGTCTCGGTGCATACGGTGCACACCGAAATGTCACCCCGGTGCAGAACCGTGTCCTAGTTACATTATCACCATCCGTACATTTTCTTCCCCCTCCATACGCTGCTTTATGTGCTGCACTGAGATCAGTGTTTCCCTTTGAAATACAACACAATACAATGTAACCTGTTGATTTCAGCCTCCAGTGATAAGAAATGTGGACAGTGACATTTCTTTAAAAAAAAATTGCACAGGCATCATGTCATCATGTTTAAGCAGTACATTATCTAGAGTATCAAGAATACACAATTTGTTTTTTCCTTAGTTGAAACCAAGCTGGTTATCAGCCCTCAAACTGATGACGGTCTTTTGTTTATACAGATCATTATTTTGCACTTTGCGATAAACTGGTTCCAGCAAAAGAGAATATGACTTAACATAAAAAATTAATTGCATTGATTTAATTATGGGCAGCACGGTGGCACAGTGGTCAGCACTCTCGCCTTGCACCTCGAAGTCTGTGTGCATGGAGTTTGCATGTTCTCCCCGTGCATGGTGGGTTTCCTCCCAAAGTCATGCAGGTTAAAGAAGCACATAATCTAGGGTAACATTTCCTTTGCAAGAATACATAATTTGTTTTTTTCCTACTTAATTGAAACCGAGCTTGTTATCAGCCCACAATTGAACTGATGACGGTCATGATGCCATTTATACGGGCACTTGCATATTTTGCAAAAATAAGTGTCCCAAGAAACTGATTCCATCTTAAACAGTGGTTGGCACTGTCGCCTTGCACCTCCAGGGTCCGGGTTCGATTGCATGGGGTTTGCATGTTCTCAATGTGCTTGGTGGGTGTCCTCCGGGTACTTCGGTCTCCTCCTACACTCCAAAAACATGCAGATTAGGCTGATTGGCGTTCTCAAATTGCCCGTATTGTGTAAATGTGAATGTGCATGTGAATGTTGACCGGAGGTCCTTCCATGGTTGTAAAAATGGCAGTAAATGCAATGGTCACCAATGGGCTCCACGGCCCCTAGTTGGACTACAGAGGTTCCTAGATTAAGGGATGGAATCTAATTATGACAAATTATCTGCCATGGATTGGCAGAAGAGGAAGTTGAGGATAATTTATAGACCTGAGATGATACAGTGCGCATGCAGGATAGCCTTCGGGTATTCCAAGGTCTTTAAAACGAAAGACTCCTTTAAGAGGGGTGAAAAGAAGCCACAATATTACTTATTGCTGCTCCTGAAGATGTCTGGGAAACCATTTTTTTATGGGTCTCTAGTTTGTACGGTTCTGAAGACATTTCTATTTTACCCCCAGCTGTATTTCTCACGTGTAAAAAACAAGGCAGGTCAAAACTGCTGAGGTCTGGCTTGTTATTGTTATAGGAATATAGTTAAGGAGATTTTCAGCCTCATCGACAGCCCTTCCTGAGTGCATGTGGGTGTGTTAATGCACTAAAATATGCATGACAAAGGCTTCTTCAGAAACGGATCAGGTCGTTGAAGAATCACATGAGGAGAGGCTTCTGTGAGTTTTCTGAAAATCTATGCTTTACTCTCCGTTGCCGTGACCCCATGCGATAGTGTTTCATGCACATTTTGCTGATTTCCATGCTAGGGGGAAAAAAAAAAACCTGACGCAAATTCTTACCTAAATAATAACCCACCTTGCAGAATGTCATGACCCCAGAAGCTTTATTGTTTTCCCTTTATCGCTCCTTGCACCGCGATTGCGTGCTGTTTATGCTTTGCACTTTTGCACATAGGCCACGTAATCCCCTCGTTAGGTTCAAATGCGCTCGTGGTGTCTAATCTTACCTACAAAGGACCGATGCAGCTGCAGACATCCTCAGACATTATAATCTCACAGCAACTAAGGCTTTTCTTTTTGTTGGTTCCTTGAAGCAGCATTTTTCAACACCATCACACCCACTTCAACCCACTGTAGGCTTGATCACAGGGTGAGTCAGGTGTGTTCAGGCCAGAAACAAACAAACAAAACAAAAAAATGGACCAGGGTTGTAAAACATTCCTGAATCATGAGCGGAACATATCTGTCATGAAGGTATTGTTTCACGGTGCGTAAGGTTGAATTGTCTTTTGTATTTTCTATATTTAGTTATCCAAGCGTAAATAACGTGAATAACTTCGAACACGAAGCTCCCCCCCCCCCACCCCCCCAAGGATCAACCACATACCATATATCAGTATCAGATATGCCGCAGAGCGTGCCTTACACAGCAATTTTTTTTGAAACATCTCTTTATCTCGGATTAGGTGTGGTCGGACATGATTTTTAATATATTTTTTTTCCACATAAGCATTTGCATTTATTTGCATTTTCTGCTCATCATTTTATCTGATCCTCTTCTCGTTATGATCAGACCCTTCCTTAGCTGGATAGGAATATGAAATCCTGTCATAGAGGACAGATTTCGTCATATGACTTGTGGTGAGATTTGTGGGTTTTTTTTTTTTGGAGCACATCTCATGGTATCGGGTGATATCCTTGGGTTTTTCATAACATACATGCAAAAAAAAAGATATGTAATTTTCTCTTTGCAAAACAAGGTCTCGTGTGTCTTGCGTTGTACGAATGATTCAGAACAGCCTGGTTTCGCTTAATCACATTTTAACCACCATAATGACAGGACAGTGGTGCAGTCATGAGGCAATAGAGGATTGTTCTGGACTTGTTTGCGGTCTGAAGTGTTTTAAAGAAGTACTCTAGGTCAGAATTGTCTTAAGTTGAACCTGCATTCATTTAGGAGATATCTGCAGTCCTCAGGTTATGTCCACATGTAGTCGGGTAATTTTTTTTTAAACTAGGCTTTTGGAAAACTCCTTCCGAAGTGAAGATTTTCCAAAACTTGTAGTAACATCACCTCGTGTGCTGATGATGTCGTTGCCTGTCTGCTAGTCTCCTTGATTTCACGTTAGCTTTCCTTATGTGGATATTTTGTGCAATGGCGGACTTAAGTACTGCTGCTACATACAAAACTGAGAAGACACACACCAGACAGCGATGGCGGTTTTGGACGAGTCCCGGCCGGATTTTTACATGGCGGAACTGGTAATGACGTTTTGTCTAGGCTTCTGATTGGCCCCCTGTTGATTAGGGACACTCCTGACAGCACTTAACAGGATGTAGAAAAAAAAAGTAGAAAAATACATTTTTATTTAAGATTTTTAAAAATCCCTGTCTACATGTGGAGTCATGTGCAGTGGTCAGGGGTAGATCAGTGGTTAAGGCATTGAACTACGGTTCAGGTTCAAACCCCACAACCACCAAGTTACCACTGTTGGGCCCTAGACCCCTTAACCCTCAACTGCTCAGATGTATAATGAGATAAAAAGAAGGGTCGTCTGCCGAATCCCTAAATGTGAACATGTCCCTGGAAAAATTCAGGTTTGGTTTGGTTTGTTTTCTCCGGAGCGTTCTGAGGCTCTTCTTTATCTTACACGACTCAAAGGACAAAAGAGGCTTCAATTGATTTATTATATAACAGAAGTGGATTAGGAATGAGTGCAAAAACATTACATTACAAATGGTGCGTTCATAACGGAGGTTCTGTACATAATATGGATTTCTATGAAGAGTGTTCGAGTCAAAGCGGGACTTTTGACTCTTAAAAACATTTATGAGAGTAAAAACTCGCTTTATTTCTCTCTATACTCCCGTGCTGCACTAATCCCCTCACCCTAGTGTTTCACTGGCTAAATCGCTGACCTTTCAGGAACTTCTTTAACAGCCCAAGCATGTTGAAACAGCCTGGAGCGGGGTCAGGACTGTAAGGGGCGGGGTGTGTGTGTGTGTGTGTGGGGCAGTGAATGAGTGTGTGTACAGTTCCCACAGACACAGACAGATGCATCTCTTGCGCAAGTCGGCGACGAGCTATCTGTCGATGTTGTAGGATCAGACGTTCCACTCGCCGAATGTTCACGTGAACGACTCGTTCATGGACGTACAGCGTTTGCGTTATTCAAATGTGGCTAAACGTCCTGTGGTTGAAGTGTCCTGTAAATGTCCATGACATTCATTCATGACAAGTACTGGTTTGACCTGAACGTAGACAAATCTGAGAAGCTCTCGAGTTTAAACCCAGTCTGCTTAATATATATCCTTCATACTTCGTACAAGTTGTGGAGCTTCCACGGCGCACGAGATGACATCATTGTGCTCGTAATGTCATAAGAAATGCCCTCAAGTTACCTCAGGGATGATGATTAAGACCGTAACGCGGACATGGACGGATTGTACCGTACATTAACTGACGCTGTGCTCAGACTCCACCTGCATTCTACAGCCGGGTGGATCCATAATCTGTCATTTTTTTACAAATTCCTAATTAAAAATAAGTCGAGAGTTTTACGTGTGTGTAAGAGCTAATAAGACTATTTTGGTGATGACACAAACTCCTCCCACTCATTTTGGTTTATTCCTGGTTTCTTGATTAGTAAGGTGTTAGAGTATGCTACGAAGAAAGGGAAGAAACTTGTACAGTATACACACACACACACACTGCATAAATGGCTGTTGAGAATGTTACCCTAAAGGCATGAACTAAAGTGGGTAATTTTCTGCCGTGCCAAGAAGTAAATTTAGTCATTTAATGGCGTTGCAAATTGTTTAGTGACAATTATGAGAACCAAAGGTGTTTTTTTAAAAGCGTTTCTAGATGTATAATAATCATAAAACTCCAAAAATATCACGTTTTTATGCATCCTCATGCTTTAAAAGTGGCTCATTTCCTCATTTCAGGCTTATATTTAAATCTGCAGACAGGCCCGTCAGCTCTGTGCGAAAGAAACAAGTCACTGACAAGTCATAGTACAAAAGCTCGTCAGTGTTTCGATCCATGTTGCAGCTCCTTCAGGACATACTGTAGACTGCGCTACTGACCTGAAAACTGTGATCTCACATCTATCCACAGAGCAAGGCCCTGGGGCGAGGCTGGTAACCGTCAGAGATCTACAGTATGCTTGGAATGTTCTCTGTCTCACTCCTCACTCGTAAGTCCGGTTAGATAGAAAGGGCTCTTCCTAATGCTTAGCTGTTCACACAAATGAAAGCGACTTTGACGAATATGAGGACGCGTCTGCTGCTTTGTCTGCGCTTTGTTCGCTTCCAGCTAACATTTGGAGCGTTCGCAAAAGCTTTACACCGAGATTTCGGCAGGATGACGCCAAGGCACGTCCAAAACCAAAAAGGCTGATTGGATCTTCTGCCAAAAACAGTCACCAGAACCCAAAATAAAAATACAGACTTCAGGCTTCTTTATGAAGAATTTTTCGAATGTGATTCCACACGGGGGACCTTAAAAATGTCCGACAAAAACTTCAAAAAGTGAATAATCTGATTCGGATATTAGGGATCAAAGTGATACCCAAGTGCTGATTTGATTTGTATTGCAATTTTGCAAATATCACTCACTCACTCACTCACTCATCGTCTATACCGCTTAATCCTGTATTCAGGGTCGCGGGGGGCCTGGAGCCTATCCCAGGAGACTTAGATCACAAAACAGGGTGCCAATCCATCGCAGGGCACACACACACTCATTCACACACTACGGGCAATTTGGGAACGCCAATTAGCCTAATCTGCATATCTTTGGACTGTGGGATGAAACCGGAGTACCCGGAGGAAACCCACCAAGCACGGTGCAAACTCCATGCACACAGAGATGGGAATCGAGCCTGGACCCTCCAGGTGCCACCTAGTTTTGCAAATATTATGAGTCTATAAATATCCCTATTCAATATTAATTTTAGGCGGCATGATAGCTCAGCGGTTAGCCCTGTGGCCTCGCACCTCCAGGGTTGGGGTTCGATTCCCGTCTCGGGGTCTGTGTGCATGTTTGAGCGCTTCAGAGCGCACCACCACATTTTCCCACATCAAATGCAAACCAATCTCTACTAGATTGTGTAGAGCTGCTCCTGTACTGTTTGTACCCGACTATAATGATTTATAATCCTATTATATCTGGTGTCATCCAGATGAGAACTGGTTCCCTCTTCGATTCCGGTTCCCATCAAACTTTCTTCCTCATCCTGTTTCAGGAATAGTTTTTCCGTCACTCCTTGCGCGTCAGGGATCTGAATCTGCCTCCAGATAACAGTTGTGATATGTGTGTTGTGGAAATATGTACTGGCATAGTGGACCACAAACAGAAACCAAACAGCCGTGTAGGAGGCGTGTCCTGCTTGTACAGCAACAGCGTTCTGATCGGGAATGAGATCTGTATTAATTGTCATTTTAGCTGAGTAGGATTGTGCTGTAAAGATTTTTTAGTCTTAAGAGAAGTAGCGTTTCTAAAATTTGAGGTTTAAGGAGTATTAGTGAGGGTGTAATAATAATAATAATAATAATAATAATAGTAATATTACCAGCTGTGCAGTTGCTAATGACAGAATCCAAAACAGCGGGATGGCATATTTATTAACCGCCTCCTAATAATAATCATCATCATCATCATCATCACTGTGATTTCTAAAATGTTTTAAAGACTCAATCCTCACAGGTCATGTTTCCTGTTTTCTTTCTGACAAAATCTCTGACAATTTTCTTGCCTTTTCTGTGTGACTGTACACTTCTTGAATGTTAGCTAAACGTTCATAATTAAGTTTTATTCACTTTCTTAGTTAAAGGGATACTGTACTGTAGGTCAGATTTTTGCAAGTCTGTCTTAAATTAAAACTAAAATACATATCATTACGTCATATTACTCGTTATAAGTTTTCCTGCTCTGCACACTGATTGTGAAGTTTGTCACCTGGAACGCAAGAACAATGTAAGTAATCGGGGCCAAACTCCCAACCCTCGTTCCGTGCAAAAATATATTCCAAAGTGGCGCAGTGGTAAAGTCATCCGGAGATCGCGAGTTCGATTCCCAGGTGATGCTGTAACCTCTCGCAGCCGGAGGTCTAGAGAGAGCTGATTGGCCGAGTTCTCTCAGAGGGGAGGGATGAGAGGTACTTAGTGCTCCCACATTAATCACGACTCTACAGCCAATCAGGGGCGTCTGTGAGCTCACGCAAGCGGAAGGAGCGGATAGCGCTGTCCTCCGAGTGCGTTACTGAGCTAATTTAAATTGGTATCTTTCAAAGGTACTGTTTGTTTAGTAGGAATTTATATCTTTTCTTTTCTCAGTACCAGTCGTTTGGCTAACTCTATGGATAAGAATGGGAAAGAAAAGTTAAGTTTGCCCTAAACACAAGCTTCACATGAGTCTCAACTGAACTTTGGACTACATGTTTGCACGGAACGAGGGTTGTTCAGTTTGGCTCCAATTACTCACATTGTACCCGAGGGTGACAAACTTCACGTGTTCAAGAGCAGGAAAGCTGTAGGGTTATGGGCGTGACTGACTCTCCGTCTTACTCTACGCTAACCAGACCTCAGTATCCTGAGGTTTCCGATGTCCGCGAGGTCACTGGATTGTGAAGGAGCTTGTGAGTGAGCATATTTGTCTCAATGCAGCCTTAATGGACTGAAAAAAAAAAAAAGCAATCCTTTTAAGGTGCATGAGTCACGATCGAGATGTTATGTATCAGTGTTTGGGAATACATCTCGCTCCTACACAGTGCTGGGTTTGTTGGTGCCTCTTCGCCTTCAAAAGTTTTTGGTCCCGTTCCTACGTGCAGAGCCTCCTTATGTCCACTTTAGTCGAGTCTTGACTGTACTTGCCAAGTAGATTAGTGCGCGGTCACCCGAGGGTTCTTTCATTCACATGGTGTATAAATAGTAATGCTCGTCTATTTTTTGCGTCATATTTCTGAATAACACGACGACAAAGCTGTTGATCTCTTTGGTTTGAAGATCTGACTTTAGTTCTGGGTACAAGGAGAAATACACGGATCTGTTTTTCGAAAGGAGTCTCCAGTGTCGGAGCTTTATAGCAAAATGTAAAGTAAAAAAAAAAATCAAGATATTTTCAGATTTATTAGGCTATTGTGTAAGATTTCTTCACAGTACTTTTTTTTTTGCCCTGCTTCCGCCTGCACTCGTTGCTTGATCGCCTCCTCCCACACACAACCGTCCAAATTAAACAGAGCTCACACTGTACGAGGAGAAACTCTGCAAATCCTGTCATCTACAGTACAGTACCTAATGCGTTGGTGGAGATCACATGACCGGGATTCTCATTCAGTGCGAGCCCAATTCAATGCACGGTTCTTCTACTAAAGAACGTCAATTTAAACGGCGACACGTGTTTAACAGCTCACAAGGACGAAAGTGGATTTTTAAATAACTAAGGAATAAAGTTCGTGTCATTTCCTATTGAGCAAGTTCCACCGTTCCTGGCAGCGACGGCGATTTCTTACACAGGAAACAGGAAGCTGTACGGGCAGACGATGATGTCATCAGGAAAGGTGCCGCAGCGGAGGTTATATCTAGAGGTTACGACCCTGTCGTCCGACAAGTTCAGACGAGACTCCACACGCCACATTCCTAAACGCTATTGTACATGTCCTGAGCGCGTGCTTGCCGTCAGGTCTGAGATTAACGTGTGCGGGAACCACAACCAGGCGTGGTGGTGCAACTCCCAGAAACCGAGATCAAAGAGAGGCAACTAAAGTCAGCGGCGTTTGCGTTCCGCGAGCAACACACACCCTCAGTGTAATATGTACACTGTAGATACCGTCGTCGTCATAGTAAATAGCAGCAGACTAGTGGGAGACAGCAGCTCAGCCGCGAGTCTGCGTAAACACACAGCAGGAGTTCTCACGTGCGCTCCCGGCTAATGCTGAGTGTTTTCCGTTTATCCTGGCTCAGGATAGAGAAAGCGGGGTCAAGAGGATCGACGGCGCATGCTGTAAAGCTCTCTACAGAGAGAACGTGTGAGAGAGAACAAAGAGAGGAAGAGAGAGAGAGAGAGCAGTGCCTGACAATTGAACAACATCCAGTCGAGCAATTCAGAGTGATTCCTGCCCCGGTGGGCCTATATTTTAGTACTTGTTGTAATTCACATATACACACTCATTCACACACTACGGCCTATTTGGGGAACGCTGGTTAGCCTAACCTGCATGAAGGAAACCGGAGTACCCGGAGGAAACCCACCAAACATACAAACTCTATGCACACAGACCCCGAGCTGAGAATCGAACCCAGAACCTTGAGGTACGAGACCACAGTGCTAACCGTCTTGGCCGAGATCGTCATTCATGGATGTATGGTGTCCAGTGTTGGGGGACGTTACTTTTTTTTTTATTTTTATTTTTTATAAATTTAGTCCTGTCCAATTCTTTTTCCCCGATTTTCTCCCCAATCTAGTCGTGTCCAATTCCCTTCCC
>JAOTRS010000025.1:3513250-3530954 GCA_028565755.1 Dinotopterus cunningtoni
TCCAGTTCTCATCCCAGACTTTCCAGTTTATAGTGTAAACTGGAAAGTCTGGGATGAGAACTGGACAGTCTGCTTAAATACAGCAGAAGTTCTCGAGTACAAACCTTTAAAATTATCCACTGGTGCACTATTTACAGTATACACTATTTTATACGAAGTACATTCGCATGTTTTTTTTTTCCACTATGTCTCCTCTGGCTTGCTCATTACGGATCTAAACCTACATCCTGATTTCTGTAAAGCATAACGTCATTATTTCAGTTTGACCCTGTAATTCTTACCTGCAGGTTCCATATAATAAGTTTACGACGTTGCCTTACAGATATCGCCGTGGTGGAAATGACGGACGCCTTCCGGCAGCCGTCTCTCTTTTATCACCTGGGAGTGAGGGAGAGTTTCAGCATGGCCAACAACATCATCCTGTACTGTGACTCCAATTCAGACTCGCTGCAGAACCTCCAGGTACTTCATGCCCAATGTCTTCAAATTACAGAATCATGTCAACTTTGCGACTGGATCTCACAAAATATCCATTATTATCTCCAAAGTCGAGGACTATACACGTATGAAAAGGCTCAACAGATCTAATATAACGTTTAATATTTTGCTAATACACAAGAAAGAAATTTTACATTAATTGTACATGCACAAAATGCATTTTTTAAATGATTTCATTTATTAAGGGAAAAGAGCTATTCGAACCTACATGGCCTATTATGAAAATGTAATTGCCCCCCTTGCTAAATAGTAAATGCACTGTGATTTTTAGAAAGCTGAGTTAAATTTCACTTCCCAGACCCAGGCCTGATTACTGCCAGACCTGTGTAATGTCGCCTTGCATCTCCAGTGTTTGGGTTCGATTCCCGTCTTTGTGAGCATGGAGTTTGCATGTTCAGATTAGGCTAATTGGCGTTCCCGAATTGCCTGTAGTATGTGAGCGTCTGTGTGTATGCCATGCGATGGATTCACACCCTGTCCAGGGTGTACCCCGCCACATGTCCTAAGCCTCCTGGGGTAGGCTCCAGGCCCCTCGCAACCCTGAATACAGGATAAAGCGGTATAGACGATGAGTGAGTTAGTAAGCAGTGCTTTAGGACAGGTGCTGAGGCTGTGTCCATGAGTCCCTCTAGCTTGCCACAAGGAACGTACAAAAAGATTTAGATATGCTGGGCAGAATGTCATAGACGGACTGGATGAGCAACTCAATGTGGGTTCAGCCGTACTGCCATATCCCCAGGATCTGACTTGCATGCAGCTCCATGACCCTGGCTCTCATCACCACCTTCTGGACCAGGTCCCACTTCTTTTTGCCTGTGGATTAGTTGTAATGGGTTGCTTGAATGCTGTCCAAATCCAAAATGTCTTCCCACCAGTGCTCTGTCATGTAGCCAAAAGTCCGCTTGGTCCACTGCCTCCTGTGGCTTTTCTCTAGTCTTCAACCAAACACCTGCCAGGGAGAGGTTCGGGTACCTGGACTCTGGTCATTGGGAAGCCATAAACCCCTTGCTAAGGCTGGTATCTTTTTCTCTTCCCATAGAGGGCTATGCTACACAGGCTTTTGGCAGTCCCAACCATCTATTCCCCGCATACAGCCGAAGAAAGAACCGTCGAAACTAAGAATAACGGAGGTGACAAGATCCTGAGTCAAATGCAATGCTGGTACAGCCAGGCTTTGAATAGCTAAAATTTCTTGCTGCACCTTCAATCAATTAAATAAGTGATATTAACATGTGTAGGTGCTTTGGCAACGGTGTACTTTAAAGCTGAGGGAACTGAATTGATCCCGAAAGATATTGCCGAATTCGACCATGTGGTTTTGAGGTTTTCATGATTAACCAACGTATATATGTGAATACAGAGAGCATTCAGATTCGTACAACATATGTTTTTTTTCACTGCGCTTGTGTGCACAGTAGCTGTTTGTGTTATAACAGGCTGCAGCGTTTTGTTCTCATGTCCTATAAAAAACTCAAGAGCTTTAAGTGTTGCTTTGGCGCATTAACACCCAGAAATGACTCATTTCACTTTTCACACCTTTGATTGTGGTTCAGAGAAGATCCCACCAGCTCGAACAGGTCCTGTCTGCCGCCTAATTTAAAGGAGAAATAGATTGTGAGGGGCTCTGGGGCATTAGAGTGCATGTAATTCAGGCACCGATTTAACATCCAAGTGCAGATCAGGGACAGCGCTCCATCTCTTATGTACACACACGAGCGAAACACACAGCGGTTCAGATCACAGCTCAGATGAGATATTATGGAGTCGCACAGAAGATCATGATAATTTTCACATTTAGGTTTCAGATCAGATTTTACAATTTCATTTGTCACTTTAATGCTGAAGATGGAACGCAATCAATAGCATGAGCTTTAACATTATTCCTCAGCTAAAGGCTATTGATTTCATTCTGTCTATCTTATATGTCACTAAATATAAGAGACAAAATGCAATCAATACCTTTAGCCAAGGGGTTAAAGTAACGATTGAATTTTATATATTGAATATATATATTTTTATTTTTTATTTATTTTTTTTTAAAGGTACACAATTATAAAAGACGTCGTTTTGTAGCTAATGAGACATTGATGTCTGTTTCACAAAATAATAGAATATTTATGACATTAAACATGCAGCCTGGTGGGAAAACTATGGACTGTTTAAAAAGAACTGGACAAACCCTCCTTGATATCACCCAGAGGTTTTCTGAAGAGCGGTTTAGAAGCTCAACTGCGGGGGCGCTGATCGTCGACTCGACATCTTGGCAGGAGATGACTCCGCCTGAACTCGGGTTAATCCATAAATCGACAAATTGGTGGACCGAATGGAGCCTGGATTTTAGTTATAACCTGCCTACTTACCTTACTTACCACAAGCTAGCTAGTTTAGCTTTAGCTTAGCTAAAATGCTAAGGTGGCTAACATTAATTTATATCCTAGTGATACTTTGTATTTGATGTAACCTCATCCAAATTCTGTATGTCATCCCGTGGCAACTAGTACATTTCTTGGGGTAAGTTAAACTAAAACGAGTCCAGTTAGCTGGTTAACTAAAGTGATGCGTATCAGACAGCTAGCAGTTTGACACCTGCATTGCAGCAGCTGTCGCTCAAATCAGCTATGCTCTAATTTTATGGTTATGGTTTATAATATAATTTTAGCTGATGAGTTCAATAAAACATTCACTCCATACACTCGTCATAAATGGAAAATCTAGCTCCATCTAGCTATGGAGACTAAAAACGTTTTTGTTCTAGGCTGTAAACATCTCTTTATGTTATAAGGTTGGAGATTTTAACATGTGGTCTATAGGGAACTACTCACTTTTGGTCATTTAAAGAACTGCACGTTTTGGTCATTCTGCACTGGCATCGTTTTTTTTTTGTTTTTTGCCAGTCTTGCCAGTCATCTTGGACAACCATAATCATGTCTTTTACTTGGCATGTTGTTAGTCTTTTAGCTGTTCCCATCAAGGGGTCACTACAGCAGACCTGATCCGCACAACAACTCGGCACAGGTTTTACGCCAGATGCCCTTCCTGACGCAACCCTCTTGGCACTGCGTCCAGTGTGAATTGGGTGGGAAGTGAACCCGGGTCTTCTGCATAATTAGGCCAAAAAAAAAAAGAGTTAAACACAAGACTTGTACTGGATCTTGTACTAGATATAGACGATGTCAAAGATTTTTTTTTTTGAGACATTACTTTCATTACTTGTTGGCTACATAAGCATTCTAATCCTTGCGGAAAATTAAAGACAACTTTTGTCAAAAAAACTAAACGGAAAAAAGCTTTTTCTCAAGTTTAAAAAAATAATATCAATGACAATGTTATGCAATGAAATTGTTATACAACAAATCAGTATTACAGTAAGTATTCTTCAAAACCAGCACGGATGAGACAAAAAGACATCTGTCTCACAGAAAACTTCACAGTTCACTTGAGAATTCCTGAGGTTTAGACAATTTTGTCCAGAGGTGGACACAAGTCCTGTCACATATTCGTTCCATCTGTTAACTACAAAAACAAGCTGACTCTAATTCGCACTGAACTATAATACATGGCTCATGTCTTAATACTCTTGATCACTTTTTATCAGTGTGTATGCAGTGATTCATTAATTTGGGACACACTAATGAGCTGTTAATGCATAAGGGAGCAGATTAACAGGACTCAGATGAAATTATAGATTTTGATTTAGACTCACGCATGTTTTTCTGTGTTTCTTTTGCAGGAGGTCGTGTGCCAGAAGAACACTGTGAGTATATCTACACACATACATGCAAATACATTGAATAAAAAAAAAAAACATTGGTGCGCCTAAAGATGTCTGAAATCTTGGTAGCTAAATACTTAAATATTTGGTTTATATTGCAAATAATTCGGAAATGGATAAAAAAAGGTAAAACAGCGTTACCTTTAAAACATTCAGAATTTTCTCTCTGTCTGTTTATTGGACCAAATCTCATGAATCTGGCACAGTGGCGTAGTAGTTAGCACTGTCGCCTTGCACCTCCAGGGTCCGAGTTCGATTCCCGTCTCTGTGTGTATGGAGTTCTCCCTGTGCTTGGTGGGTTTCCTCCGGGTGATCCGGTTTCCTCCCACAGTCCAAAGACAAGCAGATTAGGCTAATTTGCGTTCCTAAATTGCCCGTAGTGTGTGAATGAGCGTGTGTGTGCCCTGCGATGGATTGGCCCCCCCGTCCATGATGTGCCCCGCCTTGTGCCCTAAGTCTACTGGAATAGGCTCCAGGCCTCCGCGACCCTGAATACAGGATAAAGCGGTATAGACAATGAGTGAGTGAGTGAATTATACGTGACCCCAAATTACACGGCATCATTGATTCACTTCCTGTAGTCAGGTCAAGTTAAAGATCCGTTCCGTAGGAGTTTCAGTTCAGCTGCAGCTTTCAGAACTGTATCCTGTGGAAAATTGTACCGTATGAAGGGTTTTCCCAGGCTGCAACACATCATAGTAAGGAAAAAAAATTAAACAGAAGGTGACGTATAGATTTGTGAAAGATCTGCAGAGATTATTTGGTCTCAGGTTGATACACCGTGTTCCTAAATACCATATGTAGGACCATGTTTAAGCATGAGATGTGTCAGAGAGGAAAAAGCAGCACTCTAGCACTTGTACCTGACTAGACTGGTAATGAAAAGCTGTTACCTACCACTTCTTCCTCTCTCTCTGTCTCTGTCTCTCTCTCTCTCTCTCTGTTTCCCTTTGTCTGGTGGCAGATGGGACGAGCAGGGTTAGCAGGTTGCTCACTAGGCTTTAGCGAGAGCTATAAGTGGCTCAGGGGATCAGGTGGCGTTGAGCAGCAGGTAGCAGGAAACACCAGCGTTGCCTCTCTGTCTGTGATTGCTCCCTCTGTTTCACTGCTCCGCTCTTACCTCTGCCTTTTTCTTTTCCATCTTTTCTTCTTTTGATCTCCATCGTCTGCTCTTCTATCAAGTCGATGACTAATCCCCCTTCCTTCTGTCTCGACGTTTTCGATCCTCTGAACTTATTTTATTTATCCTGGTTTGCGTTCAACGTCTTTGTTACACGCGTCAGGTTTCGGCGGGGAGGAAATATAGGCCGAGCGCACGGCATCAACACTCGTTCTCGTTTATAGATTAAGACTGATGCTCATATTGCAGCTGAAAAGGTTCATTTTCAAAGAGCGTGCTTTCTAAATTGAATGAAAGTGCACCCTGTCTGTGTCTCTCTCTCGCTCTGTCTATCTCTCAGTCTCTGTTTCCATATCTCTCACTGCTTAAAATATGAATGAGCTTGTGACAGGTGACGCAGGCAATGTCTCTGACCACACCGGACGCGTGTGTGTGTGTATATATAGAACTGATCAAAGAGAGATATGAAGATTACCTGTGTGTATCTGCAGGACAGACAGAGAGGCAATCTTTTTTTTATTTCTCTTTTACCAGAGTGATTATTTTAAATACATTTTGTTTTTTTACTCATTTAGCATCTCACACACACACATACACACACACACACACACACACACACACACACTGCTCCTTGTTTTATTTCATCTGTTACATCATTAACGACTTCCAAGTCCCTTAAGCTCAATTGAATAAAGTTTTATTATCGGTAATGTCATGATTGTACTGAAGCCTCTCTCTCTCTCTCTCTCTCTCTCTGTCTCTCTCTCTCTCTCTCTCTCTCTCTCTCTCTCTCATTAAGCACTTGTTTAATGTGAAACTTATCTTACTGCCAGGGCTTCAGTCTCGTTTTTTTTTCTTTATCTTACTTACTTATCCTATACACAGTGCTGGCTAAGACCAGAGTCCCAGAGTAAACACTACCTCATTTCTCCTTATCTATCTCTCTGTGAGGAACTGATCATCACCATGAAGGTTTGTGTGACCGATACAAAAAAAACATATTTAAATACCTAGGTAATTAAAAATGTACAAACATAGACAGACAGACAAGAAAGTGGACAGACAGACAGACAGACATAGATAGATAGAGAGAGATCGAGCTGTGTGGATAGTTAGGTAGATAGATATAGAGTTGGAGAAATGGATGATAGATAGATTGAAATGGTGTAGATAGATATGGAAAGATATGGATGAATAGAGAGAGAGATGGAGAGATAGATGTGGATAGATAGATGGATGAAAATATAGACTGACAGATGAAGAGACATAAATGAATAAATGAAAATATAGATAGATAGACAGACAGACACAGACAGATAGATAAAGGAATAGATGAAGATAGATAGATAGATAGATAGATAGATACATAGATTAAAATATAGATTGACATATATATATATATATATATAGATAGATAGATAAAGGGATAGATTGTTTGGAAGATAGATAGATATATAGATAAATAGATAAGACAAATATATTCCTTGCATACTTGTGTGATTCCTTCTCACTACAGAGTTCGTGTCCAAGGCTCGTACTCTCTTCAGAAACACGCTCTTTATCTCTCTCACTCTGTTTACTACTAGTTCTTTGTGTACATGATGGCCATGAATGTTTGAATTTTATTTCTGCCGGTGCCCATCTTCTCATATTCTTCACGTATTCACTCTCTCTCTCTTTCTCTCTCTCTCTCTGTCCAGTCATGTGCGGCGCACTACCTGTTTATCCCGTACATGGTGACTCCTCAGAATAAGGTGTACTGCTGTGAGAGCAGCCTCATGAAAGGCCTCAGTGAGCTGATGCAGCCCAGTTTCGAGGCTCTGCTCGGTCCCATCTGCATGCCTCTGGTGGATCGCTTGACCCAGCTTCTCAGCAGCACGCAGACGAGCTCCTGGTGAGTGAAACTGCACCGTCCCCTACACACACACATACACACACACACACACACACACACACAGACGGTTACATTCTGACTCTGATAGTTTCAATGACTGGTTTTATTATCTCGGTATTACATTTTTAAATTTATGTTCCCATGTTATGATTAAAGGTTGTTAATGATTATACCATGTTACTCCTCACAGGGAAAGTACAGAGATGCTGGAGGGGGGTGTTCAGGGGATCTGTCAGTGTGTGTGTGCGCTTACACACACACACACACAAACACACACACACTCCTTTTTGTCACATCCAGAAAGCTCTGAGTCATGGTTGTTAGCCCGAGAGAACTCTCTGTGCTCAAAGACTTCTTCAGACTGATTTCTGCACCAGAGGGCTCTAAACAACTCCTGCTGGAATACAACAACCAAAAAATTATAGGTGTACCTTTTTCTTAGCGTGTAGATGATGCAAGACTGACTGACAGAAACCCTAAATTTACTGAATGACTTTTCCTAATCTGCATGTCTTTGGGAGGAAACCGGAGTACCCGGAGGAAACCCACCAAGAACATGCAAACTCCATGCACACAGAGACGGGAATCGAGCCCGGCCGGGAATCGAACCCGGACCCTGGCGGTGTAAGGCGACAGTGATAACCACTACACCACCGTGCCACCAACTCTCACATGTTCTAGTGTATCCGTGGAGTTAGGACTTAAATCTATCTGGTTTGGTTTGATATACAGTAGGTTATGCACAGTTTGTTCAAATGAGCTACGTCGGATGCTTCCGTTAGACAGATTGGAGTGGAAGAGGCACATTATGTGCACAGAACTTTCTCAGGAGGAAACCGTGTGAAAAAATAAAAAAAGAGAGGCATCTCGCCTTGTGTTCAGCTTAAATTGTGGCTTTGTTTGAATAACTTGTGCACAAAAGGAGGGCACAAGAAGTTCTTGGTGATTTTTATGCATTCAGGAACAGTAATTAAGTGATCTCACACAAGAAGGAGTCCGATATCCAGCACAACAGCACAACCTCGAGTGTGATACTGCTTTTATAGAACTGTTCCACAAACACCATATATCATCAGCAGACTATGATTTGTTTGTTTCTTTAATCAGTTACTTTGTTCCACCAACACGTATCCTTCCACAACTGGAGAAAATAAGAAACCGCGTTAGTGACCGACAGTTGTACAGTGTTTTTAAACTCTTACCGGTTCTAGGTAGCCAAAAGGTGAGGAGAATAAACCAGTGGACAGTCCTGTAAATCTCATACGTTTCTGTTTATATTTCCAGTTCTGCATTGTAGGGTTGAGTCGCAAATATTGTTAAATATAAAAAGCTAGTGTGCTAGGGCATACAGCTATTTGTCACAAAAAAAAAGTAAACTTGCTTTGCTTGGTTTTCCACAAACGCAAACAAGTTTTGAATGGCTTCCAGATGTACGCGCAACTTAGCTTGTGTTCAGTTCGGCTCAGTATGTCGAAAATGCTTCGTATGCCGAGGCAAATTTCTTTCAAAGTTTCAGTTCATTTTTTTAAAATAGTTTTTCCAGATTTTCCCCCTAATTTATTCATGTCCAATTCCCCCCACAACTCCCCCATCAAGGCTACTACTACCAGTCAGGGAGGGCTGAAGACTATCAAGTGTTTCCTCCGAACCACGTGACATCAGCCAACCACATCTTTTGGAACTGCTCACTCATGCACCATTGGGGCAGTGTAACACACTCGGAGGACAGCGTTATCATCTCCCTTCGGTTACGTGAGCCTGTGATTGGCGTAAAGCCGCGATTGTTGTGAGAGCGCAACATGTCTTACATCCCTTCCCTCTGAGAGAGCTCGGCCAATCAGCTCTCTCCAGGCCTCCGGCTGCGAGAGGCTACAGCATAATATAGACAAGGCGAGCACTTCCTCACTGTGTTGATGCTGCTGACCGACAGTTAGTGTAATTAACAGTTATTAGAAAATCTGTGATGTGGACTGATGCATATGGTGCTGTTGACATCTATTATCGGCACTCGTCCAATCAGATTGCTTGTTATGACAAGCTTGTTGATTCCAGCTAGTCCTGTTGGATTCCCAGCCAACTTAGAGTCTTTGTCCTCCCATCACTGTTAGTCAAAAAGCACCATTACATCAGCACTAGATAGCAAGAATGATAGAAAGCATCTCTATTAAACACTATTACACATGTTGCGTGAATGTGGTGTGTCTTTACAGCCAGTACTTCCGGGAGACCATTCTGAACGAGATCCGCAAAGCGCGGGAGCTGTACACGGGGGCGGAGCTCGCAGCAGAGTTGGGGCGAATCCAGCAGCGATTGGACAATGTGGAATGTTTGTCAGCTGACATTGTGATCAACCTGCTCTTATCGTACAGAGACATACAGGTGAGATCATCAAGTTTCTCCAAACCATTAGTAAATCTTTCTCTCATTTTAAATCGTAATCAGTAAAGACAGGAGGTTACTTCATGGCATTTTGCCTCCATGCTTTGGGTCCATTTACAAACAATGCAAAGTTCTTCTGACTGATTACCCGTATCCTCTGAGAAAAAAAAAATCTTTCCTGATGGAAGTGGTGTCTTCTAATACAACCCTGACCCGTCTCCAATCAATATGTCAATGAGACCATAAAATCATGGTCTTCAGACTAACCAGTTGTCAAGCCATCTGAACACCCATGGGGGATTTTAGACAGCACTCTCCCCCACCATTATCAAACCCCCCAATGAGGGAATATCTTTTGGACAAATGGTGCACTAATAGAATCAATACCAGTGTGTATTGAAGCTGTTCTGTTGGCCTGCATCAGAGATATTTATTACACACTGCTAAGGTGTAACCTTTAAAATGAATTCTGGCTGCCAGGTTTATCAAATAGTCAATAGTAATTTTAGTAACATGTACAGGCCACCCTTTAAATCAGAACTCAAAATACCCACTGAGGACAGGACAAGTGCAGGAGGAGTCAAGTTTCTCTGAATTAAAATGAGCATGAATGTTTAATAAGCCCTGAGTCTCCATGGACTCGCTTTTGGTTTCCTGTCTCCTAAAAGGAAACACAATCTAACCTAACAGTTAGACTGTATATCTGTCTAACGCATGTAGACATGGTCAAGTCATATGAATGGGAGGGACAGTCCAGTGAAGCACAAGAGCAATGTCAGTAGATACCATCACAGTGAGATTTAATGCAGGGACACATGGCTGTTTAACAAAATGTAGTGCAATCATGTGGAGATGAACCAAGATGAACAGTGGTTGGAAATACAAGGCACAGTCCAGATTTTTATTCCTTTATTCTAGTCATCACATCAGATTTTTTAATCCACAAGATCTGGCACAGGTTTAAGACCGGTACCCTTACTGATGCCAACCCACCCAATTTCCATGGGCTTGGGACCGGCACTGAATCTCAACTTTTGGGAAACCATCCTGAATGAGATCCGCAAAGCACGGGTGCTGTATGCGGGGGCGGAGCTCGCAGCAGAGTTGGGGCGGATCCAGCATCGACTGGACAGCGTGAAGTGTCTGTCAGCTGACATCGTGATTAACCATGTGAACAGTTGCGGTTAAGAGCCCAAGAGCGATGAACCAGGCCTGGCAAGGCTTGGACCCCTGCCCATTCGATCAACAACTCAGCGTTTGGCTCGGTTTGAGCCATCTCTGCATAGTCTTTACTTAAATAAAACACATTTTAGTCCAATGGGCATGGCCATAGTTCAGTTGAACAAGGGTACAGCTTTTTGTCCTTACATTCACATTACTGCACAGTGAAATTCTTAATTCTTTGCATATTCCAGCTTCTTGTTAATAGGCTGGGGTTAAAACGCAGGGTCAGCCATTATACGGCGCCCCTGCAGCCCATAACCCTGGAGACAGGTTTAATGGCCTTGCTCAAGGGCCCAACAGCGGCAACCTGGCAGGGCTGGGGTTCGAACCGCCGACCTTCCGATCAGTTACTCACACCCTGAGCAACCATAAGTTGCTAATATTTTCTGCAGTGTGTATTGAGGAAACATTGGTCCAATGTAAATGTGGTCATTTCCCTGGAGTTACATACAGTTAAGGCTATTTGAATCAGTTCAGTTCAGTGTAACTAAATGTAAAGAGTACAGAACACCCTGCTCTAAAATGTAATAAAAATCTGTCCAGTTCAGTATAAAGAAAATGACATATCTCAAAAACAAACAAAACCCAATAGGCTAAATTCCGACCATGACGAAGTCCAATCTAAGCAATGTTAGATACTATTAAGCAATATATGACAAATGCTGCACCTGTCGGCTCGTCAATAAATAATATTAATATCATATGGCATATTATAAAGGTATATTATGACTGAATTATTTATATCGGTTTGAATGGTTTCGTGCTGTGCAGCAGCTGAAGGGTATGATACTGGAGGGTTTTATTAATAATGCAGAGTAGTGGGAATGAAATAACCATCTCTCAGAGCATTTTAATAAAACGAAACTTACGGATGATCCATCAGGAGAACGGTTTATGAAGAAATCTAAAATTTGTATTCAGTCAAGCCAGATATGGTGGTTATCCCATCCATCCATCCATCCATCTAGAAACCTCTGGTTTGGGCACTGGTGTCTCAGTAGTAGGTGTTTCACCTGCCATGTGGAAGGCCCGGGTTCTATTCCTAGCCAGTGCCCAAACCCCAGCCTCTGGATGCAGTGCCGGTCCCAAGCCTGGATAAAATGGGAGGATTGCGTCAGGAAGAGCATCCGGCGTATAAACCTGTGCCAAGCTTGTATGTGTGAACCGGATGGTCCGAAAGACCAACAACAACATCTAAGAACCTCTGTTGTCCAACTAGGGACTGTGCAGGCCAATGGTGACCTTTATTTATTATCATTAGTACAACTGTGGTAGTGAATGTGTCAACATTCACATGTGTATTCACACACTATGGACAATTTGGGAACGACAGTTAGCCTAATCTGCATGTCTTTGGAGTGTGGGAGGAAACCAGAGTACCAGAAGGAAACCCACCAAGCACGGGGAGAACCTGCAAACTCCATGCACACAGACCTGAGGTGGGAATCCATCCCAGGACCTGGAGGTGCAAGGGGACAGTACTAACCATAAGCCACCGTGATTACGGTTTGGTGAAAATTGCCATTCAATTGAAATCATTTTCCGCTTATGCAAAATCTTTTGCATTTGTAAACTACACAATCTTGTTTTTAATTATAAGAGTTTGTAAATGGTCTTCTGTTGTAAGGAGGCAGAGCCTACAGCATTGAATGATACCAAATTGCACTATATATCGGATGTATGATGTTTGGATTGTCCAAGATGTCCTCTCCAGGGATGTTACAGTGTTCAGTTACATGATGTTTTATTATTTTTTTTAATTAGAAATAATTGAATGTTGTTTGTAAGTGAACTTTGTGCTTTTTCTGTTTGTAGGATTATGAGTCCATTGTGAAGCTGGTTGAGACTCTAGAGAAGCTTCCAACATTTGACCCCATTGCCAACCCTCATGTGAAATTCCACTATGCCTTCGCTCTAAACAGGTGATATATATATGTGTGTGTGTGTGTGTGTGTGTGTGTTAGAACAGCTTTCCTTCAGACACTATTATTCACAGGCTTCCCTGTTCATTTGCATGTGTTATATTTATTTATAAAAGCATTGCAGTGGTGTGTCCTCGCCAATAATACAGACATGACTGGTGGGTAGATCAGCATTTATTATTTTTGTTCGTTGTTTTATTGTTTTATTACACGTCCAATTTTCCACATCATTACAGCAATTTTCTCCACTCAGGCCAAACAGAAGCTTGTTACATGATGAGATATTTAATTGTACTTATTCGCCATGTGAAAAGAGGCAGTCAGGGGGATTCGAGCTCGCAGGGGGACATGAAATTCTCTGGTAATTGTCGCCCTGGGGACGATTTATCGTGACACTTCTCGGAGCCAGACATATCGAATGACTCATGTGTGTGTCACAGGGGAGATGTGAGGAAGTGCAAGCCCATGGCGATGACAGAGAATTTGTAATAGAGGGTATTGACTTTATCTGTGTTTTACCGAGCTATTGATGCGAGAATATCGATATGTGTGTGTGTGTGTGTGTGTGTGTTTGTGTAGGTGCACAAGTAGGATGATCTGTTTAGAGACATGACTCTTTCAATCAGTTTTTTTTTCCTCTTGGCATTTATTCTTCCGAACATTTTTCTCGTTGTTTTATCTTCTTTTTTGTCTTTCTAGTTGTTCATTTGCACATTCTCTCTCTTTCTGTATTTGTTCAGCTGGTGTCTCTTACGCTTTCTTTCTACCTTCTGGCTAATTTTTCAGTTTCTCTAGTCTTTGCTTTTCTGACATTTTTTCTGACTACCAGTCATCTCGTTGAACAGCATAAGTGTAGCAGGGGATTATATAGAGACATAAAGGTAGTTTTTTATTTTTTACTCTCATCTCTATGTTCAGTTCTTCTCAGTTACACTTGAACACCCCTCATATAATTAATTGCTATGCTTTTAATAAATCATTGACTGGCTTTAACTGTTATAATTGCCAAGTGTCACTTATATGTGTGTGTGAATGTTGACCAGAGGTCCTACCACGGTCGTAAAAATGGAAATAAATATATAAATACGATTGGTCCCCGGTGGTCGCCACTGGCCTCCACGGTCCCTAGTTGGACTAAAGAGGTTCCTGTATGAATGGATGGAACTATGCATCCAAACGCAGAAATGTCAATAAGTACAAATTCACAAGTTTTACAAGTACCTTAATTTATCGCCGTTGTCATACCCAGGAAGAGTAAGCCGTCACCTCTGTGGATCGTTACTAAACATTTAGTGTAATGACTTATTAACAGTGATGTGTGTGTGTGTGTGTGTGTGTGTGTGTGTATATATATTAGCTGACTTCGTCATTAAACTAAGTATTACAAGTCATTTAGTCTTGATTAATCAGTCGCTACATTTACATGAACAATATTTGTATAATCTAAATGAAATCCTTCCTTATTAAAGATTCCATGCTTTTCCCCAAGTTTGAGCTTAGGTCGCTTTTCCGTCAAATCCCGCATTCTGCATTGTGATTGGTTACAAGAATTTGTTCTTATCTGTTTTTGGTTAGAGACTCATGGCGTGTAAAATGTGAGCCAGTCAGTGCTTGTTCTTCAGCAAAAGTCCAGGGTCCGTATTCACAAATCTTCTTAAGCCTAAAAGTTGGTCCTAATGATGAAATTCTAAGAAAATTCTTAGAATTATGACATTTTCTTAGACTAAATCTTAGTAAAGATAAAAATGATTTACGAAACATCTTAGCTCCTAAGGTAAAAATTGTTAAGAGTAGAGAGGAGGACTTTTAAGAGACGCCTAAGAGTTTCTATAGCAGAGGACATAATGGTGACATACATGAGAGATGAAATATTCTCCAAAGACTGAACGTAAAGCTAAAAGTAAACACTGCTCTTCTGTCCAATTTGGTTTTTCTTGTTGTTTTACTCTTTTACCTTCCATCTCTCTTGGATTGTTGGCTACATACCATCCAAAAGTGTAACTTAAACAGACTGTCCTACAATCATGTAAATGAGTAAAAGCTGAACCATTTTCTCCCATCAATCTGAAATGGATTACAAGTAATAAAATCAGTATGATAAATAAATGTAAGAACTTTAATATAGCAACTACTGTGTGGAAATTGGTTGATTCAAAAGTAGACACATTTTCAAAATTTGGCTGTTTTAATTAACATATTTAGCCTATAACAGAAACTTTGCATAAAGTAGCCTGTAGTCATAATTATACAATTTCTTTATATACAGACACTATAATTTCACTGTTCATTTTAAGATCTTTACAGATTTTTTATAAACCAATCACAGTCCTTGAATTGCTGCATCATCCCTAACCACGGGGTCGACCACACCCCCTCGCTAAGATAAAAATTTTTGTACTTTCCTTTCTCAGACTTGCTCAGAGAAATTTCCTGAATCAGTTTTAGTCTAAGACTCCCAGCTAGGACTTTTTAGGCGCTCTCTGAGAGAATTCTAAGAAGCTTTGTGAAAACGGGCCCTGGAGCGTAGGATGAAAATCAGAAGTAAAAACTGATGGGAGAGAGTTGTTCTTAAAGAATGGAAGAAAAAAATTCCTGCCCAGAAACTTGAATTCTATTAACTATTAATGGTTTAATATGGTTTATATGGTTTATATGGTTTCGTCTCATTCTGACTATAATTTCATTCCGTTCTGGCTGGATGAGGTCAGATTGTTCTGACAGAGCTGTTTTGCATGAGTAATTTATTCTGATTATTATCAGATATTTGTGTCCAATGTAAATGTAGATAGTGAAAGTAAAAGGAAAGATGTGTTGTAGTGAAGAAAACAATATGAACTTTTAGTTAGTATGTTTTCTAGAAATGCATTCTGTCAAGAAATTCTGCATTCACTTGGTTCATTCTTTCATTCTTTCATTCTTATTTGACTGCGTTAAAGACTGCAGTCCACTGTTAGCATTGTTATTCCATCAGCATGTTTAAAATAAACGACACATGACATTATGGCTGCTTTCATAATCTGGCCTTTGCATTCTTCTCTGATACTGATACTCCACCTTTAAACATGTTAATTACCAGGGGTGTTCAAGTCAAACCGGGACTTTTGATGGTGCAGAATAACAGTACACAGTTACGAAAAAGTAAAAACTCACTTTATTTCTCTATATAATCCCTTGCTACACTAATGCACTTATCCCAGGGTTTCACTAGTGCTTGGATACCAACAAGGTAGAAAATTTTCTCAGTACACCAAAGCCATGATCAGACTGCTTGCTTCATCATGTCTGAAACACTGGCCTCCCAGGAACTCCTTTAACAGCCCAAACATTTGGAAATGGCTTGGAGCGAGGTTTTGGACTGTAAGTGGTGTTGTACAGTATGTGTCTGTTGAGATGATTTAGGGCTGCTTAGCGATTCTGATGTTAACGTGTTGGTTACTGTTGTAACTTCCTGTTGTGAGAGTTGTACGTTGCTGAACATTAAGACTTGTAATCAGCAGCCAGCGCAGTTTACATACAGAGTGTACAGATGAGGGGATGAGACGGCTGGACAGACATAAGGACAAAAGGACGCTGAGGCGCTGCTCCGTTTACTCAGAGATGAAGCAAGGGATCAATCCCACTGGTGCAAGCAGAAACATGGGTAATTTAGGCTCCACTGAAGATGACATATTAATTATGAATCTTGATATAGGACTTGATATACGCATCATAATGCGGCTCTACCGTACTGTTTACTAACTATCTCCTTGATGTCACATTGACGCAACACATCTGTTTCGCTTTTACAGCAGTACAATCGGAATGTTTAATTTAAAATACCCAATATAGCTTATCTCCGTCTCGCTGATTGCATGTTAATATCTTTGGGAATTCCCCCGAGTGCAGGTGTGTGTGTGAAAAACAGAGATTAAGGAAATGTCGCAGAGACTAAAATCGGTTGTTTTTCTTTTTTCTGGTTTCGTATTTGTCATTTAGCATTTAAACGGCAGTTTAATTTTTATGTATACTTAAACTCAAAGGTTTAATATTCACCCATTCAAATGCAAATCACCCACAGGCAGCATTAAAATTATTAAGTTGAATGCATTTAATGCAAAATGCAAATTCTGTGGCTGTTTGCTATATTAAATGATTTCATCATGCCACGTTTCTTTTTTTTTCTTTTTTCCCTTACTTCACGTCTTTAGGCGGAACCAGCCTGGGGACAGACAGCGAGCTCTGGACATCATCCTGCCGCTGGTGGAGTCTGAAGAGCAGGTGGCCTCGGACATCTACTGCTTGGTGGGACGCATCTATAAAGACATGTTTCAGGACTCGCACTTCAGCGACACTCCGAGCCGAGACAGCAGCATACAGTGGTGAGCGAAGCTGCGTTTGTTTTGCTCAGTGTGCACCGAGCCAGGAATAGTCTGATACGCATGTTACGAGCATGACGTTCGCTTCATACTGTATAACACGTGCCTGTGCAGTCCAAGTGCTCGAAAACAGATGTGACACATCGAGACTGGGTGAGTAATATAAAACAGAAAGTCGCTGAGAAACAGGAAGTGTTGAAGCATTTGAATTATTATGTGACAAAAAAATCATACATTATATTCAGTACATTCAGCTTTCTAATTATACCGCAGTGTAAAATCTGTAATTAAATCATCTTTTTCAAGGTTCTACCTTAGTGCCATTGAATGTTCTCATACCTGATCATTAGACAGCAGCGCCGACTGAAAGACAAACTGAAAACCAAACACATTAATCATAGACTAAGACCGTGATTAACTAGATTCAGATTTTTTATTGAAGTAACCACAGTTATAGTCTGTTATTAATCACGGTTAATAATAATTTTACTCAGATTTACTTGTATTATAAACGTGCAGTGGTGGAATAAAGAAGTGCAT
>JAOTRS010000025.1:3576732-3587948 GCA_028565755.1 Dinotopterus cunningtoni
ACTTCTTTTTTTCCCCCCCCCCCCCCCCCCCCCATCTCTGTGTCTCTCTCTCTCTCTCTCTTTAACCACAGGAACCAGGACTGTCCTTTCTAGGTCTTTCCTTTTCATTAGCAACTTAATGGGTGCTGCTTAGGTTACAGCCACCCGTAGTTCCCGGAATCTGCGCTACTGAAACGACACTCCTCCTTCTCCTGTATTGCGTCGTGTTTTAGGATTGACTCGGCTTAACCCTGTACCGAGTCTCCACGCTCCATGTGAAATACAAGCTTTGCTTCATGACCTTGAAATAAACTGTAAGCAAGTGAGCTGTTTGGAGAGGAAAAAAATGACCTCAAGAAGTGCCTATGCAATAAATAAGAGCATTTTTTTTGGGCAAAGATCTTAAAATGCTTGAAATTTGTCATTAAACTTGTAATGTTTAACTTCTAGTGATTAGTTTATGGCTACTAAGAAGTGTAGTGGTGCTCACAGCTTTTATGACTTTCGAGTAACGCCCCGAACTCGCTCATTTTAAACACTAAACTTAAACACAGCTGTGCGTACAAGGGGCGTTCGAGCCAAACAGGGATTTGATTGCGCAGTTACGAGAGTAAAACCAGTGCTTGGATACCATCCAGGTAGAAAGTTTTCATCGGACTGTTTGAAACTCTGGCCTCCCAGGAACTCCTTTAATTGCCCAAACAATGGTCTTTAACGGGGTGGGGGTGAATGTGTATTGTTGGTGAATGATTGTGTGAACAGTTCACACAGAGAGATGCGTCTCATCCGCAAGTTATCCATCGATGTTCAAGGATCAGGTGCTCCACTCGGTGAATGTTTACCGGAACAGCCTTCTTTAAAATGTTCGCGCCATTCAAATGTTTTACGAGTTGGTATTTTAAGAGTCTCCTGTAAATGTCATTCATTTTGCGCCTTTCATTCATGAGAAATTTCATCACTGTTTGACTCAAACGCCTTCATATTTTTAACAATCAAGGGGCACCTTTCAACTAAACGCATTTAACCGTTTCTTCTTTCATTTCTTCCAAAACACCCCACCCCTAGTGTCTGACTGACAGCGAGAATGCAAACAAGACTGTACTGGTGTCAATCATGACCTCATGACTCATGACCATTTTAACCACTGAACAGATTTTGCATTTGAATTCTGACAGCAGCTCTACATCATCGTTCAGGAAAAACCCTTGGAAATCTGTGCTTTGCATAGGGATTTAAATCATGCTGTAAATGACGCGCGCACAGACGGGAAACGCATCTGCAAATACATGATTTAATAAGTGTTTGCATTTAATTAATTTCCTTGTGAATGAAAAAGCTTTAAATTTTTACTGATATATTTATTTTTTTTCACCTGCAGTCTGACGTCACAGAACTGTCCGCTCTTTCTCAGGGCGTTCATCTTGGCGACGGTGGAGTCCAGGAATGTCTCGTCTTCGAAGATCAGGTATCCGTTGGGAATCATTTTTGCTGGTTTTGAAAGTTAAAGCCTTTGATGAAACAAAGAAGAAGCTATTAATTGTAATGATTCACACACAGGAAAAAAAAAAATTAAATACATGTGCTTTGAAATGTTTCCAGAAAAGTCATGTTACCTAATCAGAAATTCCTTGGAGAATTTTTGGAGAAACCGTTGTGCTTCGGGTCTTTTTGCTTCACGTCTGAGCAGGTGGCAGAGGTGATGCCAGAGAACCAGGGCGAATGGAAGGGCGGGGCAGCCGCGTTAACGCAAACTCTCAGGCTTAGAGCGACTGTAATCAAGTCCTCGGGATCCCGTTGGCTATAGAATGAAGCCTTTACTAGGTTGGTCGTGTATTGTAACCTAAAAACAGAAAAAAAAAGGCAGAATGGCACAGAACATGAGAGCGGGGCAGATTTATTAGATTGATGTAAGATTGGGTACATGCTCGTACTGGTCTGTTTTGTACTCTGATCGTCATGTTGCGTTTTTAACAGCAGGCTTAGGATTTGTGCAAGGCTGCTGATTTGTGTGCGTGACGCAGACATTTGGTTGTCGTGGACGCCTGAAAGCAAGTTTTTTTCCCCACTCAAAACTGAGAAAGAAAAAACTGAAACTAAACAAAAGCTCACTTTGGGTGTTTCAGTCACGTGGATAAAGGAGTGCAAACACGAAATACTAATCAGGCTTAAGCTACTACTGCAGCTAATACTGAGCCAACACGGTCATAATCGGGCTTGGCTGCGTGACTAACTTACCCTGCAGACACGTTCATTCAAAGCCTTCCCTTTTCTTCCTCAGGTAGAGAAAATTACAGACTTGGTTATTACACAAAAATTTTGCAATAAGTAAACAAAAGGGCATAAGTGGGGGGATTGGAAAATACTGTCTGCTTCTGATCACGTCTCAATCCACGGCTGTATGAAGGAACATTTAATATGAACGCCCATCGTTGTAAGGAGACATCTGGAGAAAGGCGCTCGATGTAAAATGTGTTCTAGTCAAACCGGGACTTTTGATTGCACTCAGTTCGACTTAACTCGGTTAAAAACTCCCCATTTCTCTCAGCATTTCACAAGCGCTTGGATACAATGAAGGTAGAAAGCTCTCCCAGTTCTCCAGAGCCACAGTCACACTGCCTGGCCTCCCAGGAACTCCAAACATGTGGAGCAATGTCAGGACTGTACCGGGGGGATGTGGCAATAACTCCATGCTGAGTTCCTATCATGTGGTGTTCGTGAATGATTGTGTGTACAGTTCACAGCGACAGATGCGCCTTTTTATTTCACATGTTGGCGTCGAGTTATCCATTTTCAGGTTTCAGGAGTTCAACTCGCCGAATGTTCACAAGAACGACTACAGTGGGCTCCGAGCCAATCCCATCATGAACCCAATCAGCAAAGCTGTCCGAGGCAGAAGATTCAAACACGTCTCACGAATCTCTAAGGAACAGATTTCTATACTGTTCTGTTCCCTGAAAGCCAATGTGATGTTCAGACAATTATTTATTTTTTTAAGCACACCGGGTGACACTTTAAAACCTTATACTGCAGGAAGAAATCTGGCATGACTCAGCAAAAAATAAATAAATAGGCCACCTTCTGTGCAGACAACCATGACGTCCTTTATGGTAGGACAGAGACAGTTTGTGCGGGGGGGTTGGGGGGTTAGAGGAGGGGGGTGCGGTTGTACGAGTAAATGAGTTCTGGAAAAGAAGACAAGGCATTACTGTGCATCCTTCTGCATTGTGACCTCTGTAATAAAGAGAGACTTGTTCTGCTGCCTCGTAAAGAATTTCGCTCAGCCAAGACTAGCTCGCTGTGGAGAAAAACGGCGAAATGATGAGCAGAACGCGTTCAAGCTGTTCGTGTAAGGCTGCGAGGAGTTTGTGATTACGCTAATCGCTACCATGAGACCCTTCCTCACGCTATTCGTGAGGCTCCCCAGCCAAGGCTGGCAAAATAAAAAAAAAACTCTTTTTTTTTTTTTTTTTAAAGCCGCCCCCGTCCCCAGTTTTCACCAAAGGTCTGTAGTTTACTCTGGGTAGATCGGGTCTGATCTGCAGGGACCGAACAGATGAGATCAGTCCGGGTGCTCGGAACTCGAATGCGTGCCTACACCCGCATGTGGCTTTTAAGAACATGCCAGACTTACACAACAGTATAAAAACCAAGGCATGAGAGTACGGAATGTACAGCCCAAGCATCGTGAATCATATTTTACTCAAAAACAGAACTGCCTAACTACAGGTTTGGAAAGGGGGAGAAAAAAAGAAGAAAAAAAAAGAGACACTTTGTTATTTTCACACACCAGGATAAAAACGATACTGTGGACTTTCCAGAAAGAAAAAAAAATTCCCATGCCTAAAATCCAGTGTTGAGTGTTACACATCCTCAAATTTTTCAAAAAGGAAAAAAAAGAAAGTCTGCATCATCAGGCTGTATTTGCACCGTCACCTTCTCTCAAGCTGTTTTTTCCCCCCATCCGATGAGTCACTCCATCCTTACAAATATAAAAGAGACCAAAACAAATAAATGCCTTCTTCACGCAGCTAGCCGGTACAGTGCTGTGCTGATGGCTTCGTGTGGATTCTATTAACAAGTGGTCGAACAACAAAAATAATTCACGATAAAGATTCACAATATCTGTACTATGGTAATCATTTTATAGCGGTTCTAAATGTTCCATTACTTCTATTATAGTGCTGCCAGGGGGGAAGGTGAAGGCCTGAGTAGATTTTAAAGTGTGTCTTGTTGCAGGACAAAGAATGAAATAAGACAACCGAGGGTGCTGTAATATTGGGGAAATATATATTAGTAGGCACTCTGTGGTTTAGTACAAACTTTGTTATATATGTTTATGATCAGGTCAGTACAAAAAAAAAAAACAGAAAATATCTATAGGCCAGAAAAAAGTAGGATATTATGTTAAAGATGCTTTTTCAAATAAAAAAAAAAAAAAAAAAAAAGGAAGCTGCTGGGTGTTGCATGCAAAAAAGAAGCGGGTGCGACATACAAAGACTTCAGGAAGGATTGTGGCTGGTTCTGCAGGATGTTCAGAAGAAAAAGCAGCTAATATCTTTATTTAAAAAAACTGCACAAATTGTATTAATTACCGTTTATTGCTTTTTAATATTTTTTTTTTGTAAAAACTTTATCATGACATAATTTGCATTAAATGACATCATTTGGAGTAGATATTTACATGTGGCCAAGATTTTTCCTTCACATTCCACTGCACTGTGCTTTATTTTTATTATACCAGATCAACCCTTACATAAGAGTATACTTTTATGCTATAATCCACTTATAGTAATGTTTAATAATAATAACTCCTGTCAAAAAACTCAAATAAAATCTCCTTAGAGAACGGTTCATTACATCAGCAGTTTTCCTTTGACGTCTTTTCATTAGCTCAGCACCAGGTTTCAATTATGTCGCACACCAACCGGACAAGTTCATTAAGGCTGGCTGTTTCTATAACAACACATCAGAACAAGCGCAGTAATACTGTATAAACTAGTCATTAGCTTCTGAAGCACTTTCTCCGGAGTAATTGCAGTTTTACTTCCTCCAGAGTCATTTCCAAATTCTCTTGTATTTTCATTTAACCAGCTGTTAATACATGGGAAAGGAAGTCCATTTCCCCTTAAATAATTATTGTCAGATATAAGCCTCACACAAAATGTTACTCCTATTAAAAATATCCTTAACAGCTTTACATTATATACAGTTTTAGTAAACCGTAAGGGATGTTCGAGTCAAAACAGGATGTCCCGGTTTAACTCCAACACCACCAATATATGCACTAAATATGCAATCATTTTAAAATTTAACCTCCAAGTAATACATAAACCTGAAAGTAAGTGGTTGTTTTACTTTTACAACAATACAGGGAATAATTTTATCTACATTTCAAGGACATTGTTTAAAGTTAATAACTAGTGACTTAAACAAAAGTACTGGTCCCCCCATACCACCCACCACCTCCACCCCTTGTGTTGCCTTACATGGCCATTGAAAGCAAACATGTAAAAGAGATACTTGATGCACACTGAATCTGGGTCAAATACAAGTGCAACAAAGCTCTGTCCCATGTGCCGCTTTCCACAATGAAACCTGAACAAGTTCTGCTTGTAACCGTGTACTTTACCTGATAAAGTAATGAACGTGTAAGGACCATCGTACACTGCAAAGTGTTTTCACGTAACCTTACGTCCACAAAGCAACATTTCTTCATCATATTATTATTAAACCATCTGTTTCTGTGATACACGGCATCTTATTAGACACGAGAACTGTAAAGCTCGGTTGGAAACAGCGCCTACTGCTGCCACATCTGGGAAGTGCATGTAGCTAGGAATACAGCTGGTAACTTTCAAATAAATCTTGTCTAGCAAGAGGCTAGATCTAGCACATAGTACACTAATGCTTTAATTGCAATGATCTGTGCTTCCCTAGACATCAGTAGAGGTCAAAATGTGTCTTAATAGGGTTGTAACTGATTTTGTAAAACAGGAACTAAAAATGCTCTCCACAAACCTGCCTGGGCCACAAGTGAACATGACCAACAGGTCACACAAATGTAGTAAACCAAGGACAAATCCACACACACACACACACACACACACACACACTATACTACACACTGATGCAGTATTCAGCCTTTGTCTGGTCGCACGTTACACGCATGCGCATTGAAGACCAGTGATGTTAAAACCTATTTCAGATACATAATCAGGCATCAATCTTATTGAAAACCTGAATTATTTTATACAATATATATATTTTACAGTCTAAATAAATAAAAAAAATATGCGAATGCGTCAGCCTATACAGCACTCACATCCTGATTAGCCAAGTAGGGGTAAAATCTCATTAGAGACAGCATAGCAACCTCTTAGCAACACCCTCCTGAATGCTGATTGGCCAGATCGGATCAATTAAGCGCGATGCTATTGGATAGAACACACATCAATCAGCAGAAATATGACTCCCCATATGCTAGACACGGATTCAGCATGGTTATGGCTCACTCAAGAAATATTAGCTAGGTTATATTAGCTAGATTATTATTATTATTATTATTATTATACTAGACAGGTTTCTAGAAGAGAGCTTAATCATTTTATTTAACGTTATAATATATTAGCATCCGGCTTGTAACTTTTCTTAAAATCAATCATGAAATCAGTCAATTTTATCCGACATTAAAATCGTTTAAGGTAATTAAAAAATAATAATAAAAGATTTTATAAATCCTTCTTTGACTGTTGCCTTGTCAACATGCAAATAAACCAAACTCAGAGTAAGCCACGTGACCACCCCAAAACCACGCGCGCGCCAGTTCATTAATGGGGATTTTTTTTTTTTTTTTACGCTTTGAGTATATTTAACAAACATACCTCATTCTTTTTTTGTATATATTTAATATTATAATTAAAATATTTTTTAAAAATCAGATGTCAACGCCACCCTGCGCCCGTTATCAAATTCTTCCACGTAACGTTACATTACACACGCGCGCGCTCTTACCTGATCCGTTTGCCAGCAGACGATGGTAGACATATTTGGGTTCAACTCGAAGTTGTCTAGCAAGCAGCGGCTAAACGGCGAACGGATCTGCACGGGTCCGAGTCGAGTCGGGTCGGGTTTGGGTCGACTGGTATCCACGCGAAGCACGAACCTTACGTTAGACGTGAGGGCGCGAAAGCTTTCAGTTGCACAGAACCGACGCACGCTTATAACGGAAGCCACGCCGACAGTGACGTCAGGGGGTTTAGCCCCGCCTGCGGAAAAGTACAGGCTGCAGGGGGCGGGGCCACGGCGGATGAAACCGGTTTCCGTGCTGCGTCTCGTGGCGGTGTATTTCACACATCTTGTTCATTTTAGAAAAGATGAATAAAACTAACGACTCAAATTAAAACATGAAGGTTTTTGTATGTTAGAAATCATTCTAGATCTTTCTCCTATATTTTTCTCTTAGATCTTTCTCAATCATCTCTATATGTGTTTCTACATCAAACATGATGCAATGCTATATACGTTGATGTATTTCCTTTTGTAACAGGAAATCAGAACATGACAGCCATTTCCGTTGCCTGTGTTTACATCATAGGCTAAAACCAGCAGCCGTGTAGCCTACCACCAGTACCATCAACGTGGTTGTAGAAAGGATGAGTGATTGTTGTTTTTAATGAAAACACAGTAAATGGCCAAATCAGACGCATATGTGGCTCTTCCATGAACTGTCGACACAAAGTTGTCAGATTTCCCTTAACAGGAACATGACGGCACCCCTGCGCACTAACCAACCCCCTAAAGATGTGCTTTGCCTCAGTGAACACCTTTGGGATGAACTGACATGAACACTCACAATAACACTGTGCTACTGTAGCTGAAAGGGATCATTCACACACCCACTTTCCAAATCTAGTGCAAAGCCCTCCCAGAAGAGTGGGTATTATCACAGAGGTTAATGTTGGGAGAGGTGTTGTCTCATGACCCCAGGTTAAACACACTGTTCTGGTTTAGTTAAGACAGTTAGCAGTTACAGGTGCTGGGTGAAAAAACATGATCGTACACCAAGTCTAAGTGCAAGTAGGTTTTGTTATACCTCGGCATATGAATTTTTACCTTAAGAAATAAAATTGTAGATTATTTAATGGTCAGTGTGTGTGTGTGTGTGTTGTTTAAGACAGAAAGCTAACATGACTGTAATACACTTATAAGAATATTATCAAAGATGGGCTTCATGTATCTTTTTACTTTTGTATATTTAATCCATATTTTGGCTCTAGATTATGTGCAGGGTCTACCATGCAAGTCAACAAAGTTACTATTAGAAAAAAATAATGTTGGATAATAAAGCATATTAATGTGACCCGGGCCGTGCCTTGCAATCTGACCAATGAGATTTTAGAATCTAAGAAACAACAGTGTGGCACAATCTTCCATATCCAACATAAAATCATAAAAAGCTTCTTGTGGTGTGGTGTGGTGTGGTGTGGTGGTTTTCTAGCTTCTTTTGCAAGACTCTCGATACTCAACTTCAGCAGCGACCTCATTTCCCCTCTCGTCTGTTCCGACCATTCAGCATTCAGCATCACCAGTATACTAATCACCATCCTGATCATCTGTCATCATCTGCACCTGTTCCTCACAATGTTCCTCATGCCTGAAGTTTGATCTTTTTTAAATGCCTGAATGATACATAGGTCATTATGTGGCTTAACATACAAAAACATTCCTCTGAAACGGGTCAGGTAGAGGGACTGGATTAAAAATGAGAGGCGAAAAAGTCCATCAGGAAGCCTGGAGAACTATTTCTCAATACTACATTAATAATATAAGAAAGTGTGGCTCTTTGGACGCAAAATATAAAGAAACAAAGGCTGGCTCGAGACATTTTCACAGTACTGTATATGATAGAATTCCTCTAACCCTGGCTTATGGTATAATAGGTGAGAGCTGGCTACACATGTCGACATGCATCACGTGTGTATCAGTTTACTCTCTATACTGCTCTATGGATATGGTACACGTCTGACTTTGTCTTCACAAATCCATGACCCCATGTCACAAACATAAAGTAATAGTGATAGGAGGTGTAGTGATAAGAGGTAGATAAGGGGCAGGATTAACGTGCAGATGTACACACACTCAACTCCTCGTACAATGTGTTCTAAGGAAATGGGTAAAAGGTTTTGGTGGTCGAGTGCCAGTTAAAACATGGTACACTTTCTCAGATTTTTGAGCGACGAATCCTTTCTCTGAATCAGACACTGAACTGACTCATGCTCCATGTGCATGTTGTTCCAGTTCATTTTTTGCCATTTTCTTTTGCTTCTCTTTAAAACACATATTCACTTATTTATTTCTTTTAATCACTCCACACCTATTCTTTAACAAGTCAACCTGGACATTATACTCATTTCAAAATATAAGCATTATCATTACCCCGGCACCTGGTGTTATACCGTACGGGAATGCAACCAAGCTCACGTACACTTTCCTAACACGCCTGCACATTCCCAACGGTTACACGTCCATGAATAACATGTTTGTAACAACGTCCCCTGAGCACGGCGCATTAGCGCCTGCTAAGGCTCACTAGGACTTGGAGTCTAATGAGTTATCACTGTGTGTTTATTAAAGTGGCAGATGGCTGTGAGGTGGCAGAACAACGAGGTGTGATTAAGAATCAGGACGGGATTTTTTTTGCACTTTAAAGTGCCTCTGATAATGATGCTTCAACAAGATTATCTGTAGTCATGGCTGACCCATTTTTTTTTTTCGCCGACTCATCAGCTGAAATGTTTGGCTTTAGTCCAGAGGTTTGGATATCCCTTGCTTATTCATTAGATGTAAATGAGGCCGGGGAAATTTCCTCCCACCTTCAAAAACACGCGTGTGATCTACTGACAACAAATAATTATCAAGTATTAGCACTGAATCGTATTTGCATGACTTTTATGGAAAGACGTTAAAACTGAGAAGTATGAGAGAGTGTGTCCTTCTCAAACTCCTCATCAGTTTTGCAGCTCTCTACAGAACTTCCTATTCGTTTTAGACAAATAGGATAATCGTGCAGTATTATTATCCATTACAAGACTAATTGACGAGCATTTGGTGCCAGCATATGCTCCTGCAGCACAGTTCTCCATGTACTGTACACCTATATCACCTATCAGTCATTAATCAAAGAAGAACTGAGTATTTCAATCTGTGACCTGATCAGCTGTTCAGGGACATATCGCTCTGCCAGTGACTTTCCCTGCATTCGCCTCCCTCTCTTGCACTTCTCTGTGATAACTCAGGAAAGTGGGTCAGATAAGAGCCTTCACATTGTTGCCCTGTCCTGCTTTCTTGTCTTCACCATGCCTGTGACGCTCTCATTTCTTTCCCGTTCTGGCACAGAGGAATAACAGGAGCAGGAAGTGTGATGTGATTGTTAGTTCGGCCTGACCTAGTGTCATTTCTTCTGCCATGCGTACAGTTAACAGGGATTATGCGCCTAGCTACGCAGTCACAACACACACCATTATTCCTCGCTTCATGCAATTACATCTTTGTCTTTTGCATTCCTGCATTCCACTTTAATAATGATGATCTAGTAAGTTGAGTCAACAATATATGAGGGGATTCAAGTGAAACTGGGACTTGTGATACAATTTTAAAACCGATTTACAGACGGCTTCAAGCACAGTAAGGTGAAAGGACTATTAGCCGCAGCAAAAAGAAGCGCATCTGTCTATGGGAACTGTACACACAATCATTCACCATCACCACATGGACATTACAAGAACACATCCCCTGTACAGTCCTGACCTCACTGCAAGCTATTTCCATGTGTTTGGGCCATTAACTGTGTTCCTGGGAGGCCAGGGTTTCAGATGTGAAGCAATATTGAGAACATTTTGATTGATGTCTATTTTTATGTCATCCAAGAACTAGTGAAATGCAGAAATAAGTGCATTAGTATAGCACGGGATTATATAAAGAAATAAAGGCTGTTTTTACAACACAATAAAAAGTCCTGGTTTGACTTTGTTTAAATTCGACTAATAGATTGGTTACAATACATTACATTACATTACATCAAGTAACCCAGTACCCTAAAAAGACAGCCATGCATTTCCATCGTCACTCGTGTAGAATGGTGAAGGAAAGGATGAACAAACATGAAAAAGGAAAGTCTCCTGGCTTCTGTTTCCTGCTTATTTGATAAGAACCCTGTGCTTCCTATGAGGAAATTCAGG
>JAOTRS010000025.1:3588048-3609777 GCA_028565755.1 Dinotopterus cunningtoni
CTCTATAGTAGAAATTTATAAAAGTTAAATTATTTCTAAATCACTCTATGTGGTGTCACTCGGATGAGGATTAATCTTTGTAATATTTTTCAAGGTTTCTTCCTTATGAAATCTCAGGGAGTTTTTCCTTGACCGCTCATTAGGTGTTTAAAATTAACATCTCAAAGTTTTATATTTCTGTAATGGGACTTTGTGACAATGTCCATTGTTAAAAGCATGATACAAATTGAATTGAAGTAAAGAATATAGGTTATGTAATTATTTTGATTTACTTTTTTCTTTAACAATATTGTACAAATGTTTTAGAGGTTCACTCATAATTATTTAGTTTAGTACTAATTCTTATTATTTGATGTATTATGAGTTTTATTATTTTAAGATATCTGGGGTTTTATGTTCTGCTTTCTCTAACTGTACATGCCAGTAATCGTTTATTTTATTCAGATTTCTATCCTTCTTGTCCGGTACAGTATGCTGTATTTTTTAATGGAAATGTGTTGACATTATTTATTACATTGCATACATCTATGTTGAGATTAATCATCTGCTTTTGGAACATTTAAAGGATTGTTAATATGTTATAATCATATTATTATATAGCTTACTTATTATATAACGCCAGCCTGCGTTTCTTGTATGTCGTGAATGAGTCACTGGCTGACTGAAGCATGAGCAGACAGTGGGATTAGAGCATTTTTTGTTCAGCTGTCAGTATTAGCAAAGACAAATCAAAACTGTCCATCTTAGACTATTAGCATGTTTTTGCTAATGTCTCAGCAGTTATAAACCAGTCTTGCTGCATGCTCCTCAGTTTTGTGTTACTGCTTGATGTGAGCGCTCTCATATTTCATTTCTGTTTTACTTTAATGAGTTGTCATGTGTTTATGAGCAGTTGGAAGTAGTGCATGTATGTGGGAATGGTGGCTGTGTTGTGATCGGTGTGTTTTGTCCAGATGCATTGGTCCAAACTGATGTGTGATCCTAAAACACAAAGCAGGGGATTAGGCAGAGTAAGGAAAGGATTAGGCCTATTGAATTATTTGGTTGTAAAGGAGCAACACCTCTATTGTATGTAGGATACGGTATGCAGCTTGGCAAGACTAAGTGTCGTGTCACTTGAGGCTGGAGGGCACGTGTTGACCTTATAAAGCAGCCACACACACACACACACAGACACACAAATCGGTGTAGAAATACGACTCAGTATTTAACTAACACAATTGGTCAATAGCAGAGGAGGAAAATGCTTAGATGTTTGTACTTTGTTACCAAGGAAGCAGGAAAATGTGGTTGCTGAGGGTGATACTACTACTACTACTAGTACAAGTACTCTTTCTGTTGTTTTGGAGACCTTTACTTGATTTGGCAAAACTCTGGCTTTGGGCTTCAGTCCCATGTTGTTCCATGTTAAGCCCCATTTCGTGAGAAAGGATGCAAATCAAAACTACCCTAACCGTGTATCTACAGTACACAGCCAATCCAGCCTGTGACATCTTCACACGATTTCAAACTGAATCACAACAACTGCTGACATGTTTGGTGTTTGAAGACCGATTATGAATATATTGTGCTATCTTTGGCCATAAAGTGTTATTCCTATTGAGATCTGGTCAAGACGATTCCAGAAGTACCTCGGCATGATTTGATTTCATCTCGACATTGTTGTTTAGAGGAAAGAAAGATTACCACATGATTTGCAAAAATGTGGTGTGTAATGTTCCGATGTGGAATGTATTCTTCAGTTCCACTGTATACAGCTGTGTCTTTCACCTTTGAACGCAGCTCTTGCAAGTCACACACACACATACACACACATCCAGGCCTTGGTCCAAGTTCTTCAAAGCCAAACGAATGTGCCTGTCCAAGATAAACTGCCTATCTTGCTGTTGTTTCATCAAATCTGCCGAGCGAACACGCACGAGCTGTGCACCTGTATCAACACAGCCTCGGAGGAATTCAGTTAAACACGACAGGAGGTTATTAAAAAACTTGAAACATTTATAAATCCTGTAACAACGAAAAAAAACTTAGTCCATTAGTGGAGTTGAGAAGAGAATTGTGTAATTTGCAATGCAAATAATCTTCATTTAAATTAGGACAGGGTTTGGCCTCATCATACAATCCACAATGTCTACGTCCACAAACTCATTTAAGGGCACATGACGATTTTAAAGGGTTGCTAAGATCTCATAAACCTGAACCCTTGCTAATATTATGCGTGAAGCGTGGTCGGGTAAAACTGTAAGCTCGTTAATTTGAAAAGTGTTTATTTTACATTTTAACTACATATTAACCATCATTTCCAGGCTTGCTCTATGCCCTTGTGCTGTGTTGATTTTTCACATATATTCATAGTTCACAGGTAGTCATAGTGTCATTTTTCTATTGCAATGGCTCCCTCTGGTGTACAACAACTTCAAGTGCAGCAGCAAGACAATGAATTCTGTATCTCGGCTACATTCTGAAACTTTTGATTAAGTCTGAAAATCTTCTGCAGATCCCCTAAACCTTCAATCACAACATTGATTAACACTCAATAAGACATAAAGTATTTCTTTGTATAGTGTATATTTTTAATGATTCATAACACATAATTTAAATCCCATGGTTTTGTTTTAGTAGTGTTAATTACTTTTTAAATGTAAATATGTAACCATAAATATTCAGGGTGAATTTAAACTTAATTACAAAATGAAAAATTTAATACAATGTAAATAAAGTTGAATATACAGTATGTGTCTATTGAAAAGTACATCTTGATCTGGGAGGAACGATGGCTTAGTGGTTAGCACTTGAACCTCCAGGGTCCTGGTTCAATGACCGCCTCTGGTCTGCGTGCATGTAGTTTGCATGTTCTCCCCATGCTCGGTGCGTTTCCTCGCAGTGTCTAAAGACATGCAGATAAGGCTAATTGTTGTTGGTCTTTCACCTGCACGCATCGAGGGGTCACCACAATGGATCGTCATCTGTACACAACTTGGCACAAGTTTTACGCCAAATGCCCTTCCTGACACAACCGTCTCATTTTATCCATGATTGGGACCGGCACTGCATCCAGTGTGTAGTGTGTGTATGTGTGCTCTGTGATGGACTGGCACCCCATACAGGGTGTACCCCGCCTTGTGCCCAAAGTTTCCTGGGCTAGGCTACAGGTTTCCTGCAATCCTGTATAGGACAAGCAGTATAGTAGAGTAAATGAATAGACATGACCCACCAGGGGGCAGCAGTGCACACTTGTGGAAGAACTGCTGTAATTTATTTTATTTTTTTAAACTCCTTACATATTCCATTCCATTTCTTTTTTTTGTGTTTATCTTATGACATCTTATGATAAAAACTATTAATATAGTTGAAGACAGTTTCATCTGCCCTCACACTATCTGTCCTTGTTGTAAGGGTTATGTTACTGAGGAGCCCAACCAGCCGGCAAACTACAAGCACATATACACACTCCAACACCCACTCATACAAAGTGGGCAATTTGGAAAACACCAGTCTGCCAGTACACACATGTCTTTGGGCTGCAGTGGACACCAGAGGACCCAGGGGAAACCCACCAAGCACAGGAGAAACATGCAAACTCCAGGCAAGGCTTGAACCTTCAACCCTGGAGGCGTGAGGCGGCAGACGTTAGTTAATTGTATTAAGAAAGCCTTTTAAGATAAATATAAGACAATCGCATTTAATATAATTAGTAAAAGAGTGTAAACTGCTGACTTGTCCGTTACTTGTTCCTGGCTCATGCATGTGCAATCTAGAGAGCCCTGGGAGATTGGTGGCTCAGTGGTAGGTTTCTTGTCTCCTATGCGAAAGCCCTGGGTTCAATTCCCACCCATTGCCCAAACCACAGGTACTGGATGCAGTACCTATCCCAAGCCTGTATAAAATGGGAGGGTTGCGTCAATGAGAGATGGTCTGCTGTGGCGACCCCTCAGCAGGAGCAGCCGAAGGACTAACAAGAACAACCCAATACCATTAGTAGGGGACACAAAATTAATTAGTTTACACAAATATGTACAAGTGAAAAAGCCTAGTTCTGGTATGACCAGTTGCCACCGGAAGCCACATTTTTGCGTGAACGGGGTGCATCTGCGTGCAATTAAAGTGTCATGTTATCTCAAAATAACTACACCTGTTTCAGGAAGATTCCTGGACGTGTTAGAGGACATACCCCAACAAGCAGCAGAATATGGAACTGCGACTTTACATACTGGAGGTCATCCACCAAAAACTAACAATTTGTTAAGAAGGACAGATATTAGTCACAGAAGCAAGACATCAAGGGTCAACTCCTAGGTAAGGTTACTGTGTCTCACGGTATATTGACATGTAATAAATGGGTTGGCCATGGAATGTAAAGTCTATTCTATATATGATGTATGTTTGTGCATATGTTTCATTATATTCTGTATAGTAATAACCTCTGGATCCTGAGCCTATCCTGGCAACACTGAGCTTGAGGCTGGAACACACCCTGAAGGATATGCCAGGGCACCACACACACACCCATTCCCATTCCAACCAAGGTGCTATTTATCTGAGCTAATCCATCAACAGGGTTTTTTATGGAGAAATGGAAGGGAAAAAAACAGAGGACCTGGAGGAAACCCACATGGACATAGTGAGAACCTGGGAAAGTCAGCCAAGCTCAATCCGGACTCAGTATTGAAACAAAGTTGTGTGTGTGTAGGCGTGTATGATGCCCTGTGGACTGCCATCTCATCCAGGCTGTATTTCTTTCTTCCACTCAGTGTTTTTTGGACCGGCCATCTATTTCCATCATGATCCTGACCAGGACAACGTGTCTACTAAATATGAATGCAATAATAAATCGTTTACTTAGAGGACCTACTAATATAACAGCAGATTTAGAATATACTAAATGGGGAAAAGTTTGAAGCAAGTAGTTTTATGGAATATTTTTGTATGCTGTAACATAGCAGTCAAAGTGGTACAGTAAGTATAACAATGCCTGTGCACAAAGTAAGCTCCAGGAACCCAACGTTGGACCTGTAGTGGCCTGCACGGGGCCCTGACCTAAACCTCACTAAACACTTTTAAGACTTTTTGGGATGACCTAGAATGCCAACTGCACCCAAATCAGAAGTGTCCAAGATTGAAACCTGGGCTTACTGCTGCTGGTGTAGGTGAATGACCATCACATCCCCACATCCATGCCCCAAAATTCAGAAGAAAGCCTTTGCAGAAGAGTAGAGCCCATTGTACCAGCAAAGGAGGAATACATCTGGAATGTTCACCCTGAGCATATAAGTGTGACGATCAGGTGTCCACAAACCTTTGGCCACATAGTGTACTACATCCCAAAATCCGAACCCACCCACTGCTTCTAACAATATACATTTTTAATAAAACTGTCATCACTGTCCACTTTCATTTAAAAAAAAAAAAATCACACAATAGACTAAGAATTAAAAACTAATCCCAAAAAAGGGTTAAACAAGTTTTATAAACTCTCTCACATGACCACAATATGAGTTAATTTAACACTGCATCTGTATGCCGTCTATTTTTAACTCCACATTGCTAGTATTTGACTTGTACAAGCAGTTCTAACTAAAAACAGTGCTTTGAACTTTTTGTCCATTCCACTGGGAGTGATAAGATCTTCATTTTGAACTAATCGCCCTCGGTTTGAACTCCTCAAACGTCAATAGTAAAGTACAAGCTTACATTACAATTACTGTCACTTCCATTGAAGCTCCTGCAATCTCTTTATCCTCCATGTTGAACAGTAATTTTTGATTAAAATTTTCCTACATTAATTTTTCTATAATTATTTGAATCATCCATCTAGGAATCTCTATAGTCCAACTAGGGACTGTGGAGGCCAGTGGTAATTACCATTGTATTTATTCCCATTTTTACGACCATGGTATGCCAACAATCACACGCGCATTCACACACTTTGGGCAACTTTGCAACGCCAATTTGCTTAATCTGCATGTTTTTGGACTACGGGAGGAAACCCACCAAGCACGGGGACAACAAGCAAAATCCATGCACACAGACCCCGTGGGAGGAATTGAACCACTAAGCCATCGTTTTGCCATAATTATCTTATCAAACCACTGTAAAGGTAGAAACTCTACTGGGACTGGATAAATATAGGAATTTGACATGTACACACAAAGTCCTGGAGCTAAAAAGAGGAGCTTGGAGGTGTTCAGATCTTAGGATCTTTAGTTCAGATTGATCGCCCTTGGTCTGAACTCCACAGATGTCGATAGTAAAGTAAGGGATTAACCTTAGTGTTGATGTCACAACATGATGGGCGTTGCTCGACTGGTCCCACCATCTCTCGGGGATCAAAGAAGACGTACATCTAGAGTGTTTTCTGTTCTGGCGCCTTGGTGATGGAATGAACCTCAGAGTCACTGGCAATCTTTAAGCAACAACTACAGACCTATTTGTTTCTTAGGTTATTTGGGTTCATCCCTTTAAAAAATGTTCCCAAACATGGGAAAGTGTTTAACTGAGGGTACTTATATATAGTTAGTGGTATAGTTAAGATCTATCCAATGACGGAAAACACTTCTAGATAAGATCATCTGCGAAATGCCTAAATGTAAAAATGTACATGAGATGACATGAAAACGTATTTTTTTTTTCCAAATCTGCTGCTTGTCTAAGAAAGAGGAGACAAACAGACAAAAAGAAAAGTCCGAAAGACAAACCTAGCACAATCTAGTAATGATGGACATGCGGTCTGTTATTCCCTAGACCTACTGTTTGTGTACGAACAATTCGATTATTCGATCGATCTAATAACGGCATTGACAGGACAGGGGATTCTGCGTCCTCTCGCACGTGCGCCTCTTTGAAACCCCGCCCCTTTCCGAACCCGCGGCGTCCAATCAGAGCTCGGGATTCCTTGGTTAATTTGCGCGCGGCGGCGCCAGTTGTTCCCGAGCAGCTGTTGAGCGGAGCGCAGTTTCAGAGCTCCGGAGGAGGAGGAGGAGCTGGAGGAGGACAGAGCTCTGCGGCTTTATTCATTCTTATAGAGTATTATTGTCTTGCAAATGCATAGTCAAGTTTGTTGCTGAAAATAAATAAAAAATCATAAAAAAACAAAGAGAGACAGAAAGGTCTCCGAGATGGCTCCGGGACGCTGGTTCGGTTCGGCTCTGGTTCTGGGTTTGTTTGTCGGAGTGTTCTCGGCTACACCGGACTCTGCAGAACAAATCCCGCAAGGAGCTTCGACTTTAGCCTTCGTCTTCGATGTCACCGGCTCCATGTATGACGACTTGGTGCAAGTTATTGAAGGAGCCTCGAAGATCCTGGAGACGTCCCTGAGCCGCCCGAAACGGCCGCTCTACAACTTCGCCCTGGTGCCTTTCCACGACCCGGGTAAATACCTCCTCAGTCTCACACACACACTCTCACACACACGCATGGATTGAACTGTTTTCATCATTGTATGCGTTTTCTTTTTTCATGCCTTTGATTTCCTTTTCATCATCTGTTCTATTTAATCCTAACAACTTAAAAGTGCGTCCCCGTGATTACGCGCGTGCGTCTCGGTGCCAGAGGTGCGCCAGATGTGGCAGTTTGCTGACAGGCTGACAAAACACCCCAATGTTGAAGTAACACCTAAGGTGATGGATTAACTCCTGCACAAGGCATAATCCTTTTTTTCTATTTTTTTTAGCAACATCCAGATGTTGTCAGTGCATTCATTATTGACAGAGCAAACAGAGGTCTTCATGCATTGTTTTTTTTTTCTTTTACATTTAAATTCAATTCAATTTATATAGCGCTTTAAATAGTGGTCATTGTCTCAAAACAGCTTCACAAAATTAAAAGAAAAAAATGGAAATGTGTATGAGTGAGAAAAATGTGTATAGATCATAATGATTAGTTAGGCAGCTTGAAGTTTACTATAACAGATGTCAGTTAATTAAGTTGATATGCAGTGTTTAACCATAAATAAATGGCATTGCATTATTATTATTATTATTATTATTATTATTATTATTGTTGTTGTTGTTGTTGTTGGCGGCACGGTGGCTTAGTGATTAACACTGTCGCCTTGCGCCTCCAGGGTTTGATTCCCACCTCGGGGTCTGTGTGCATGGAGTTTGTATGTTGCATGTGCCTGGTGGGTTTCCTCCATGTATTCCGGTTTCCTCCCACAGTCCAAAGACATGCAGAATGAGCTAATTCTCAAATTTCCCATAGTGTGTGAATGAGTGTCTGAATGTTGACCGGAGAGCCTACCACGGTTGTAAAAATGGGAATAAATACAATGGTCACCACCACAGACCTCAGTTAGACTACAGAGATTCCTAGATGGATGAATTATTATTATTATTATTATTATTATTATTATGACTAAGTGGTTGAGATACTGTAGATGGTGAATAATCAATGCAGTTTTGAACGAGTGACGTTAAGCTTCCCTTACAGCCAAGCAGAGGTTTATGTAGGTGCGAAGGCACGACGGTTAGTATAAATGCAACACTGCCTGGGAAAGAGCTGTCTCAAACATTCATAAATGCATGGTCAAATGAATAGAAATAGCATACAGTAGCTAGTAATAATACCATCTCTATCCACCTAGCTTCTGTAGTCCAACTAAGGACTACAATGAGGCCAGTGGTGATTGCCATTGTATTTATTCCCATTTTTATGACTGTGGTAGGACCTCTGGTCAACATTCACACCAGCATTCACACACTACGGGCAATTTGGGGATTAGCCTAATCTGCATGTCTTTGGAGTGTGCGAGGAAACCCACCAAGCATGGGGAGAACATTCAAACTCCATGCACACAGACCCTGAGGCGGCAATCGAACTTGGACCCTGGTGATGCAAGGCGACAGTGCTAACCACTAAGCCACTGTGATGTCTAGTAGTAATAAAGGGTTACCTTAATGTCTCTGTATAAATGGAAAACTCCTTTTATTTGTGTAGTTTTTTATTTATTTTTTTCCAAAATGTCTTTCAGAATTATTCATGTTTTTTGTTTGCTCTATCCTTCAAGAATGCCTTTGTCAAAAGAAGAATTTATTGAAATCATTATCATCGCTTAAAAAAAAATTACAGGAATGCATTTGAAATGCAATTACATCCATAACACAAGATGTGTTAACATGAGTTCATCATGAGTGAAACCGCAATTATGCTTTGCAAATACACTTATGAATTAAGACTAAAATTGGCTTAATTTCCCCTATGAATGGAGACCCTTTATATCTGGACACATAAAGATCCTCTATATCAGACATATCCTCTATATCAGAGCTGACATTTACAGTATCGGTCAAAAGTTTGAACACAAGTTTGGATTTAATTCTACATTCTAGAACAATACTCGATCTTTCCAAGATCGACTAAGAAATAACACGTGGAATTAGGTATTTAAGTAACAACAACAATAGCATCAACAGTCTGTTGTTATTTTAAGACACAAAAGTCAGCTGTTCTGGAATAGTTCTTGCAAGAACAGTATCGTCAAGTGCATTTGCAAAACCCATTAAGAATTAGAAGGTGTGTCCAAACTTTTGAGTGGTAGCGTATATAGATATCACGTCATCAAAAAAAGCTGTCGAACAGCTGAGGGAGCAGAAAGCCACTGCTTTTCAAAACGCATGAAATAAAATCTTATTTTACACCTGAGCTGGATTCAGTGCTGATTTACACCCCATTGGAACTGCAGTGAGTGGACAATATAGCTTGTAGAAGCCTTTATTAGCCATCTCGTATCAGGGACTCTCTGACACGAGAAGCCACGAGCCAAATAGATTTTCCATCCAGGCGCAGGAATCACTTTCAAGATGCGCACGGTATCCGGTTACAGACGCAGCCCGCTGTCCACTGTAACTAAACCAGAGAGATTTGCAGCACAAAAGTAAAAAAGATGACCCTCGGAGACGAGGCAGGTTTCAACCAGTTCTCCAGATGTGCGCCATCATACCAAAACCAACATGTCACTGTCTTTATGCTTCGCATCAACCCTTGCATAGTGGCCAAAGTGAACAGAAAAGCTGTTTGATTAAAAGTAGGTGTGGGCGTTACTTAAATAAATATTCAGCCTGATGAGTTTTACGTAATTGAACGTTGTCAAACAGTATGTCTCGTTTCATGAGCTGATACCTTCCTTCAAGTTTCTGGTCGCGCCAATGGAAAAGACGGGTCATAAGGACGTCAGCAGGTGTTACACTTACTTAAATATCTGTTATTTCTGTCTCTCTGCCTAATCTGAGGTTCAGGGAGAAAAGTCGCCTCTCTGCTGATGCTGAAGCTGTTAAACAAAGGCATGCATCACTTCCTTGTTGCATGCAGTGATCAGGAAGTGAAACCTGTTTGTTTTGGCCATCTTTAAATCAGTGACCTTAGCTTGTTGTATTTACTCAGCAAACTGGCCCATCGCCGGAAGACGGGGGAGTGCTGTTTGGAGACTTTGGGGGTTCTGGTGTGGATAGACATTCCTCTGATGACCTGTTAAGACTCGGAGGAGGATACTTGTATCTCAATACACAACACAGAATAATCAAAAAGCATGCTAAGAAGGAAGGATAAGCAGCACATAGAAGCTTAAGACTAAAGTCATTGGATGTTGGGGCAACAAGCTTGCACAAGGTTCATTTAAAGGTGCAATAGTTAATAAATTTTTTTACTTGTACTTATAACATGCAAAATATGTAGACCAGGATAAAAAAATGGTTAAACCATTAACCGTTTGGATTCTCAGGAGCTATTTGAACTGAGGCACATTGCTTTACTACATCATTTTGGAAATGGATTAGAGCACTTTATTATACTTTTTGTCCATTTGCAGGCTTGTTAAAGATTATCCAATGTTAAGTTCCTTACTTAGGAAAAGCTATAAATATCTTCATCTTGTCTTGGTGCTGAAAAATTGCTGACATGTCTGAAAACTCAACGTCAACTACAGCACATCTCATTGTATTACAAAGCACTGACCCTGGTGCCTCTTTCCAAAACGTTTCAAATGAACCCAGGTCTCAGAGCTCCCCCAAAGTGTGTGTGGGTGTGTTTATGCTCCAGCTGAAATACCGCTCAGATTTTTAAACCTTAAACTCCCTCTGTTTCACTCCTCCTCTGAACACGCTGTTTCAGTGTTTTATATAAATGAGGTAGTGCTGAGCCACGCCCATCCAGAGGACTGCAGAGCTGAGCACCAAACTGGACGAAGGTTTCCCTTATACAGTATGAGGTCACGTTAGGGGAAAAATCTAATTGGACCGGCCAATACAAAATAGAAAAAAATTAACAAAAGAAGGGAATGAAGGTAATTTGTATCGAATGATAAGTTTCCATCAAAACCACATAGAGTACTTGCTCTGGATATGGGATGAAAATGCTAACATAGCTTTGTGTTTGTTCAGATCGAGTAGTATTTTTCTTTTTCCTATGCACCCGAGTTCCTGAGCTGTTGACAGAGCAACATCTACAATCTACATTTCATGTTCTTCAAGACAGAGACTGATAAATACCTGTGCAGCTGATGCTATTCAAGCCAAATCTGATGACCCTGACCTGGAAGAGGAAATGGAGTACAGGAGAGGTTTTAAAACGTCCTGCTCACAGCATGTGGCCACAGTCGTATTGAAAGCACTGCTGTCTGTCTTTTCTCTTTCTCTTTCTCTCTCTCTCTCTCTCTCCTGCTCTCGGCCCATCCCTGGCCTGTAAATGTACCTCCTGTGATGCGCATTCCCTGTTCCAGCATGTTTGCTTATGTGTACGTACAAACAACTGTTGTAAAGGCTTTTTTTTTTTAAGGCACAGTAAGGGGGTGCAGCAGTGGGCGTCTGTAGCCTTAACACATGCATGCAAATGCATACGCAAACATACACACTTGATCTTTTGGCCTTTTCCTGAACAAAGCCAAGAAGAAATCGAGACCTGTTGCCAGAAAATGTTTTGACAGTCCCATTATTGTGCAAGACTTTTTCCGAGTCGTAGCAGTTTTCCTGAAGATCTTAACAGGCGCCTGATGGACTCGTGTGTCACGCTTTAGCCAGATGACAAAAAAAGGGAAGTTGTGTTTTGGAAGTCAGAGATAGTACCGTCTTCCAAAGAAAAGATGCACGTCTACACGTCTTGTGTTGTTTTATTAAGCAGAAGGAACATCCTTCCTTCTTATTTTTTCTCGTTCTTTGTCATCATATCATTCGTGGAGAAAAAAAGATGCCTGATGTCTCGCTTGGCTGTATTGAGAGCAGAAGGGTAGTTCGACCTTACGTAGCTCCCTATAGTTATTGCACTTAACCTTTAAACATACAAACACATCTAAGGCTGATTCACTTGGTAAAGGACTTCTTGTTCTCGACACCACTAAAGCCAGAGTGGCTGGAGTCATCTTTGAATAACCCGCCCAAGCTAGATTACAAGGATGGTGGATTCGGCGTGCCCATAATGATCCCATTAGGCAGGAATTTTTGAAGGGTGAGGCTTTTTTTTTTTCTCCCTCAACCAGAATCGGGAGTGTGTCCAAGTACAGTATAATTCTCCTGTCTCATCTCTGTAATGACGAACAAAGAATATCATAATGGCCCCTAATTTGAGAGCAGCACATGTGCTTATGTCAGCGCCTCAGGTGTTGCACAACCAAATAGTCTTCTCTCTTCTATGTGTCTTTACAGGCAACAAAGTGTGTGCGTTCATAGTGTTGTGCATGACTAGAGTGAATGTTCTCAGAATGCTAAAAAGGCCGTGTTGTTGTCATTGTGTTCATCACCCTGTAGTCTGGAACAATCAGTATCTTTTATCTCTAAAGTTTTTATTGCGAATGTATCCCGCGGTCATTCGGAGCGCCGATTTCGATACGCATCCAGGTCGTAAATAGCATGACGCAGTGTCTGCAACAGTCTAAACAAACTACCACCGTGTTTCATGTACTATTTTAGACCGTGATTTTCAGTTATGCAATTTAATCAATATTCAAATAAATTCATTCATTCAATTAGTTAATTTTTTTAATCGGTTATGTAAACTTTAAAACATTCAAATGTCTAAATTTGATGAATTTCTTTAAAAAAAATTATTTAAAAATTGCAGCTTTTACACGAAATACAATCCGCTCTGCAAATACTCGCATTTTGCATGAGAATCAGTACTTCTTCTCTTCAGTTTGTGGGCAGTTGGTGCATCACTGCCACCTACTGGACTGGAATACAAGATTACAGCTTCGTACAAAACATAACATTTAATTCTAACTTTATTAAATACTTGTAGTTTTTACTACTTTAAAACCTATAAGAAATAAATCTTATAGGTTTTAAAGTAGTAAAAACGTAATAATCCAGAGGACTATTACTTTCATGCTATTTAATCAAACCTAATCAAATGATTAAAAATCATATTGAATAGACAGTCTACAGCTCTTGTACTTATACTAATTGGTTTTCATGGGTCAAGCGAAGTCCAACCTAGTAAGATATTACTAACAATTAGTTATCAATTAATCATTAATTATTAATTGCAACAACATGCATTAATTTTTTTTCAGCTGTACAATTTCAACAAATTAATTGTGTGAGACAAAATAATAAAACCAAAACTGTTTAAACAACCAGAATAGTTAAAAGCAGTAATGACTGGTGGTGTAACGGACCATACAGATCTCTCCACCCTGTACGGCACACTTGTGACCCATTAATTATTTGCAATGTTTAACCATCAAAGTCTGATTGTATAGTATGGATTTTTACTTGCATGCACACAAATTATACAGTATTTCCTCTTGCTCAAACATTCTCATTCACACATTCACTCGTTCTGTGCTCACCAGGACCCAGTGTTTTATAAATATTTTATAGCCTAATATTTCATGTACATGACACATTTTTCAAGCCAATGATGATAAAAAAAAAAAACGCCCAATCTGGCAATACTGCATGCTTAACTATGCACAGTCTGACATAGTAAACTTCTTAGGTTCAATCTTTGAACTGGAAATGTCTCCACTTGTGATGAACAAGTTAATAGACGTGTGAGCTACAGTGAAATAGAATGCAAAACAAACTTTATTGATTGATAAATTTAAAAAAATCTGTTCATTTCATTAAGTAATGATTAATAACAAATGTAATCTCTAGTGTGTTTACAATCAAATGCCGTATGAGGCGAAACCTGCTGTGACAGGCCAGCCGTTACAACATCACTGGGAAATTTGATCACTGTGCAAAGGTGAGGATCGTCTGTGAGTGTACCGCCATTCAGGAGCAAACATGTTATGTTAGCTATGACTTTCATGTAGCTTGCCAGGCCAAGTCAAGTTGAGTAGGCTTTTATTGTCACTTCAACTATATGCAGTTTAGTACACAGTGAAACGAAACAACACCCCTCCAGGACCAAGGTGCTACAAACTGTACAACATAAATGAACAGAAACTAACTAGCTGACTAAGAAACGTAACTAGCTGGCTATCTGAGTCAAGACAGATTGACATGACAACATAAATTTAACAACATAAAGTAACAAAAAACTAACTAGCTAATTTAGAGACCTAATTAGCCGGCTAGCTGGGACAAGACAGATTGACATATAATGTAAAATTATTGTTTTTGATTTGAGACACAGACAGCACAGAGGTTTAAGAAAGAACTAGCTTGTCAGGGTTCGTCAGTGTTTTACAGTTTGACTTGGAAAACCTTAATGATGACCCACTCTCAATAGTTCAATCAGTGTCCTGTTTTGTGTTCCATATCATGTGACCCTTAAGGAATTTGACCTATGACCTACTATAGGTTTTTTTCTTTGGAAAAATCTGAAAAGGCTGCAAACTAAAAAACAAAACAAAAAACAATTTAGTGCATTGACTTTTCGGCAGCAGTGATTGTTCATCTGTGAGCTGGAGATCATTTCAAAAGAAAGGAAAAAACATAACGATGAATAAACATCTGCAATGATTTTAATGCTTGATGGGTGAAAGTGTTTATTTGAGATTACATCACTCAGACTGGCAAAGCTTAATAAGATGCGAGAGAGGAACTATAGCTCTTGAAAAGATAAAACCTGATGGCCAAGCCATATTAAAGCAGATTATTTCTGATAGAAGTTTTGGTGCATTTGGTTTGCATCAGTTAGCTAATACGTAAGTTGTTCTTGGTAATGAATAATCTCATTGCTTAGAGCAACGAACAAGTAATCATATTTGTATTTCCTAAAAAGAAATAAAAATGAGAAATCTCTGTTACTGGTTATTTTTCTATCTTTCTTGCCGACTAGCTTGTATTTTTTTTTTATGCCTTGCTGCCAGCATCCTAATGATACGGATCGACACCACATCTTGCATCATTTTGTTGTACTCATTTATTGTATATCATTCCAATCATTCGTACCACAAGATGTGCTATTTCATTTCCTGACATTGTTTCTGTTTATAAACCGAGTTAGACGCTGCGCACCGTGAATTTAACGACGTATAAAAGTTAACAAGTAATTGGTCTGTAGGCTAAATATCAAGCCGCGGTGGTGGTCGTGAAATTTTTCCTTAAAGTAAATGCTTTTTCAGTCCACAATTTTATGGCCCAGTTAAAAAGATTAATGCCTAGACTGGTATTAAAGCCAAGGATATTAGATGCAATCATGTTTTATATTTAATTACGTTTTATTTTACTGCTAGGTAGGAAAGGCATTTGGTCCGTATTAAAGAAAGCTCCTTAGCTGGCAGTAGTCGGCTAATCTCACACCACTCGCCTATTCAAAACAACATGTTTTACTGAAAACGTGCTGCGCAGTGAGTGACATGCAGCATGTTTTTTTTTTCTTTTCCCCCGAGCACCAATGATGAGAACGTCTTCTTTTTGGAAGCAAAAGAAGAAAGAGCGTCCCAGTCTCTGATTTCTGCTTTGTTCACAATTTTCATTCGTTCTCCTATTAACCTCTGACTTTATGTCATTTTTTCCACACTCTGTCTTCGTCCCCCAGCTAGACTTTGAAGCTCTGAAACGTTTCCTGAATGACTACAGAAAGGTCACTCCCGACTGGCATATCAACATCCGTGTGAGAGCATGTGTGTGTGAGAGAGAGAGAGACAGAGAGAGAGAGATCTTTGGCCAACACAACTATCGAGGTATAACTGTGGCTTCCAGGTCCTGGTCAAACAATCTAGCATCTGTGACCAAACAAATGAGTTTGAATTTATAAAACATATAAAACTTCTTTCCAAATAGAAATGATTCTGAGGTCTAAACATGACGTGATGCCTAAAGTGGCGTGTCCAGCGTTTCACTATCTCGTTTAGACCGCCAGCTTTCCGTTAGACTGCTGTCGATGCCTTCTCGGGTTCTCCATACATTAATTCCTTTAGCATTGAGATCATGACTCATGTGTCAGTCAAAAATGCCTGATTTTGTCAGACAGAATGAAAACCATATGTCTGCTTTCTTTTTTCATGTTTGGCAAATGATAACAGCGGCAAAACCCTACGATGTATGTTACCTGGCGTTACTCGAATCAGAGCCAAGTAATAACACATACTGGATCATCAGCTGGCCACGCTCCAGACTCCTTTACATTCATCTCCTTCGATGATACAATTATGATCGAATCAGATAAAAAAATGAAACACGATGTGCATAGGTGAGTGAAAACACATGCTATGCTTTTTTTGTTTCGACAGTTGCTGTTAGCAGTTAAGCTTTTAGAGATGTTGCCAGAGCAGTCAGACATGACCTCAGGGAGCGCTGACACATTTTATGAGTTGTGGTGGAAACGAGTCGTGTGGAATCCATTCAGTATAATGCAAAGTTATTTTAAAGGTTTTTTCGTATTTTTGTGAAAGACTAGCTCATAATGTCTGTATTCATCACAACGCTGAAAGATTCACAGGTCCACATGAACGCATTTGTGCTGCAGTAGCTCTTCTGCTGGATTGAACCAGACGAGTTTTCTTTTGCACCCCCACACTCATCAACGAATCTTGGTTGCTCATGTCCCTGTCACTGGTCCACCTGTTATCCTTCCTTGGACCACTTTTGATACATACAGTACTAAATATGGACTGTATGAGAACTGGACAGACTCATACAGAGTGGTTTTGAAGCTCAATAGTGGGAGCTCTGGTCGTCACCATCTTGGCATGAGCTGACCCGAATAATCCAAAAATAGGGAAATGGGTAGAACTAACTGAGCCTGGCTATTGGTTGGAACCTGTCTACTAACGTTAGTTACCACAAACTAACCAGCTTAGCTTTAGCATAGCTATAATCCTAAGGTTGCTAATGTTGTTACTATTACTTGATAATGATTTTGATTACTTGATTACTTAATCGAGTTCTGCCATCCATACCTTATACGTCATCCCGTGGCAACACCTACATTTCTTGTGGTAAGTTAAACGACAACGATTTCAGTGTTAGCTGGTTAGCTAAGGTGATGCGTAGCAGACAGCTAGCACTTTGGCACCTGCAATTCCACTATTACTGAATTCTTATTATGCATAATTTTATGACATAATGTAATTTTAACTGATGAGGTACATAAAAATTCCCCCCTTATACATTTGCCATGAATGGACAATCTAGCCATGGAGACGAAAACTGTTTTTTGTACCAGGCGGTAAACATGTTTCTGTGACTTTTCAACATGGGGGTCTATGGGGATTGATTTGAATGAGGGTTTGGACCCAACTAGTGGTCGTTTTAGGAACTGCATCTTCTGTCACTTGTAAGTTGGACTCATTTTTCAGAACTGGAGGTTGCCGCTTGGTACTAACCACTGCATACAGGGAACACTTCAAAGACCTGCTGTTTTGGAGATGCTCTGATCCAGATTTGAACCTTTTAAAAATGGCTCAGATCCTTACACTTGCCCATTTTTCTTCCCTTCAACACGACAACTTTTAGAACTTGCTGCTCACTCACCACCTAATATATCCCACCCAAGAGAATCAACATCATTCACTTCACCTGCTGGTGGTTTTAACTTCATGGTTGATCGGCGTACGTGTCTAAACACTTCATTTCCCAGTTTATCCGTAACAACATTATTTTCCGCACAGTTATCCAAGCGATTCAGTCTCAATCCAGGCACTGTTTCGCTATTTCACTGTTTTGCTATTTCGCTATTGCTTACACATGCGTTTATGTGTCCAAGTCCATCACGGATTTCAAAGGCTTCACTTACGCCTCGTGTCATTACAATCCCTTAACGAGTTCTCGAGCACATTGTGTCCTTAGTGTCATCAGAATTGTCTCATTGCGCAACATCTTTTAGTGATTATCCATCTCAGCAACAAGAAAACATCTGTCCTGGCGTGATAGGCACAATACTGCTCACCATGCAGAAGCTTTCCACACGTCTAAGACAGCTGACTTAACATAATTATATTAAATCGTTGTGCATTCTCGCAAAATTATGCTGTTATTATAAGTGTTTATGTTGATGCTATAGTGTTAGGACACAGTTAGTGTGACGCCTCGTCCAGTTACAGTATGAACACATGTAAAGACCACATTGTTCTAAGGAGTGCTGTCGAATTCTTGAATTAGATGCTAATTAATCTTCCAACATGCCTGATAGTAATTATGCTTAATTCCAATTGGACATGTGGCTCAATCGGTTAAGGCTGTGGATGACTGGGTTACTGTTGGGGGTTTGAGATGCAGCACCACCAAGTTGCCACTCTTAACTCTATCTGTTCCGGAGGTGCTGTATCTTGACTGACCCTGCACTCTGTAAACCTGGGCCACCCATGACCTCGGTTGACCGTTTTCCTTCCTTGGATCACTTTTGGTAAGTCCCAACCACTGCAGACCGGGAACATCCCACATGAGCTGCAGTTTTGGAGTTGCTCTGACCCAGTCGTCTAACCATCATGTTGGTTGTCAGTTGTCTTGGATTTATTCCCAACTAACAAGGTTGAAGTTTTAGAGACTTGGAGTTCATTGTGTGCTTTCAAAGAGCTAGCTTAACTTGTGGATGTACCAGTACATTCAGTGACAAAACCAGCTACATTTCGTTCACTGCTGAATTGACATCAAGTACCAGTAACACTAGAAGTCTTACTTTGTCTTGCAGGGAGCAAATGCAAAACATGAAACCCATGCCATCGCCCACCTCCACCCCACCTCCCTTATTAATATGTTTACAAGGAACCACCCTGTCCCTCGCTCCTATCTAGCCTTCTGTGGCATTCACACTCTCCTTCCTTAAACCGTAACCCAAGCAGTGGATTCTTCCCAAGCCTTCTAAGCTTCAGCAGGTGTAGAAGGCCTCTGCTTCTTCAGCAGCCTGTGTTCTCATTAAACGCACATACACAGCAGCAGACTGCTTTAAACCAGCATGGTTTTCGTATAACATATTCTCTTATTGTAATGTGGAGCATGTAAAGCGTTGTTATAGTACTATAGGACGTATTTATCCAGCACTCATCTCTCATAAAGAAAAGCACAGGCACCATATTCGCCATTTGTTCTTTGAAGCATTATCGTGCTAAAAGGTTAAATATTTCTGTATCTTCAGCTGTCTGGAAACTGGTATTCTGAGCTATCTATGCTTTCTCCTATCTTGTGCCAAATGCCTTAACGTAAATGTAAACAACAGCTACCAACCAGGGCGGTGACCGACCACATCTTTTTCTACTGCTGCTCATGTCCCGTTATGTAACACACTCGGAGGAAACGCTGTCCGTCTTCTTCAGCGTGTGTGAGCTCACAGACAAACATGATTGGCTAACGTCTATATTATTAATGCGGGAGTGCAAGTATCACTGGGGAATCCAACTTACTGTTGAACTGTTGAACAAGGTGAGAATTGCTTTGAACGATTTTGTTCCACAATTGAGCAAGTGCTGTGTAAACTTGTGATAAGTTTCACAGTTAAGGCGTGTTCACTTCAGTTCACTTCAAAAGACAATAGAATGCGTTTGGATTATATCTATGGTCGCGTCTTAAACTGCTAATAACTCATGAAGAGTTTATAATATGTAATGTTACACATTAAAAACAACCCAAGCGTGGATCTAGATAATAAGAATAAATTGGTCGCCAGTGCGTCTAATGTTTTTATTTTACAACTGGTTTTTACCTGTACGGTCACCAGTGGCATCCATCCTTAACATAAATAAGGTGAAATGGTGGCTTGGTGATTGGCACTGTCACCTTGCACCTTCAGGTTCCCGATTTGATTCCCACCTTATGGTCTGTGTGCATGGAGTGTGCTGATTGGCATTGCCACATTGCCCATAGTGTGTGAATAAGCATGTGTGCGTGCTCTGCGATGGATTGGCTTGATGAGTTGACCAGTGAAAGTTCTCAGATACAGTCATCATTATTAGATAATGCTGACAAAGCAGACTTGGTTCATTTACATATCTTTGGTACGTGGTGCATTCACATTTCAGTAGAACTACACCAGAGTTTGTTTGGAAGTGGACCGAGCTCCCTTTCCAAGCCGTCATGGTTTGCTTGCTTGAGGTTCGGATGGCAGGTTTCGCACTTTTTCAAGTGAACCGCACCAACAGAGCAACCGCACCAAACTCGTTTTAATTGAACCAAAAATGTCAAGTATGAAGATACTCCTAAAATCTGCTATCTGTGTTTGGGTCTTAGTGCATTCAGTGGAAGTGGAAACACTTCTTATCCATATTACAGATTTAGATTTATTTACCATAATCGTATCTTAGTAACATTTGAGGCAGACAGAACAGAAATTGACCTCAGTAATGGTTTCATGGTTTAATATTTCCCAGACGTTCTGCACGGATGCGGGTGGAGGGGAAAATCACCTTTACATACTTCTTAAAATCTTAATGCTCTTTCTCTGTTTTGCTTTCATTTCTTTTATTGTTGCTCTTTTTTTTCTGACACACACCCACCCACACACACACACACACACACACACACACACACACACACTAGTATAGCGATCAAGAAAGTGAGGTCTGTGATTTAGCCGCCTAAGTTGTGCCCTAAGGCTCAGTGCGTCACACAGTCTAGCTGATCTAAACCAGATCTAAACCAGAACCGCACAAGTTCTCCTTTTCCACTTACACAATGCATTGTGGGTTTAGCGGTACTTCGCTGCAGGAGGTCGACACACACAACTTTAGTTTATGTTTTAGTTCAGCTGAACCCACTGTTACACATGATTTCATTCTTATAGATTTTGTCTTTCTTACACCTCATAACCTCACAGTTTGGCAAAACCTTTCTGATAAACACTTAGAATTGAATTCCTAGCAAAAGTACCTGCAGATTATTGACTTTTTTTTCTTCCTGAGATACAGGATGTGTACAAGCATGAAAAGAGGTGGGCTTACCAACTTTTAGCAAGGAGGAGGGGAAAAAAGGAATTTCTTTTTCTCTTCTGGTCTTTCACAAAGGCTCCTTGTTCTTGGGCTCCACTGCAAAATCTTGAACCAATTCAATTAACCACACAATAGGGTGTATTGTTTTTTTTTTTCTAATTACGTTTTCATTAAGTATTCAAGTATACAGCCAACCATAACTACCCCATCAGTAGATTTAATTATTTAAAAAAGCAAAAACAGCTGACAAGTTGTAGTAATTTAGATTGTTCATAATCTAATATGCATTAAATACTCACAGCTGGTATATAAATAAAATATTATATATTTTACAAGACAGATGTATGGCAATTTAAAAAAGTGCAATTTGATTATCCTTTCAACGTTCCCAATATAGCGCTATATTTCATTTATAATTACAGTGGTGTGAAAAACTATTTGCCCCCTTCCTGATTTCTTATTCTTTTGCATGTTTGTCACACAAAATG
>JAOTRS010000025.1:3643395-3665449 GCA_028565755.1 Dinotopterus cunningtoni
AAGTACTGTGTTACCTGATTTTATTTGTCTATAACTATTTCTAGCTCTTATTTCAAAGCATTTAACTTCTTTGTGAAGTTCTCTTAATTAAATTAAGATAATTTATTGATACCAACATCAGACAAATACTTCAACTGAAAACCCAAATTTGAGCATTTTCGGTTGCTCTCTCTTTTCTTTCTTGCCCTAAATAATAATAATAATAATGTAGGGATGTAATAATGTACAATGTAATAATGCAAATATGAGTTTTGCTACCTCAAGGCAAAAATAATTTTACTGAAATGTAATATGTGGACATACATACAGGCATAGTTTTTACTCTCATATCTGTTATCTGTTATTCCGCTCAATCAAAAGATATGGTTTTACTTGAATGCCCCACAAATATGTGTGTGTGTGTGTGTGTGTGTGTGTGTGTGTGTGTGTGTGTGTGTTTGTGTGTGTGCTTTTAGTGAGACCCAGGCTAAGTGGCGGTGGAGCTGGAGATCAGTCAGGATCAAGAGACCCATTAGACATGTCAGTGACGGTGGGTGATGATGTCACTCTCCCCTGTGATGTGCAGAGCGTCCCACCCCCCATCATCACCTGGGCCAAAGACAAGCAGTTCATCTCCCCTCATTCCTCCAGGTGAACATGTACACACATGCACAGCTGTACGCCACACACATGCTGCTATTCCAGGTTATCTGAACCTATTTTTAGGAGGGTTGTTTTGTCAAACTTGGGCAGATGCTGCTTAAAGTTTTTAAAAGTGTTAGTACTGAACATGTTAAGGTGCAACAGTGTGAGATGTTAAATGAAGCACCTTGGTAACAGTTACATTAAAGAGCAACGATCGTGCTTGTTGTCTTTGTATAGTTACGTTTAATGATGACAAGTTAGTTCCTGTCTTCACTTATGTTATAGCAGCTATATTCAGTCTCTTTCCACCCAAAACCTCTTTTTCTCACAGTGAGAAACCAGAAAGCTTAAAATCCTTCTGGATTATATCCTTCTAGATATAAAGCCCTGACTCAGTGTCTGCCGTACAGCTCCTGTGTTACCATAGAAATGATCATTGGATTACGAGAGGTGTTCAAGTCAAACCGGGACTTTTGATTGTGCTATACTGATGCACTTATCCCAGTGTTTTACTAGCGCGTGGATACCATCAAAGTAGAAGGTTTTCTCAGTGCACCGTAGCCATGATCTTGTATGAACTGACTCCAAACCAACTGCACTGTATTTTATGTTTAAGTTTTATTGCTATTATTTTCTGTCTTTTTATGATTATTTTCTCCTCTTTTATGTAAAGCACTTTGAATTACCATTGTGTATGAAATGTGCTATACAAATAAACTTGCCTTGCCTTAAAACCCTGGCCACCCAAGAACTCCTTTAATGTCCCCTTATGTAGAAATGAAGTCAAGACTGTATGTGGAATGTGGCAGTAACTCCCAGCCGAGTTCCTGTAATGTGCAAGTGGTGTAGTGATCAGTATGAGATTGTGGATTAACCCAACAAAAAGAGAATGCCATTTGTGATCAAGCCTGGCAGGAACGAGTACAGTGGGCTCCAGGCCACCTTGGCTGAGATCGTCATTCATACAGTCCTGGTTTGACTTGAATGCCTTTTGTAGAGTACTGTGTTAATATGAACTACTTCCCATGATGCATGCTGTTACAGATAATGAATCAATTCCGAATCAAGCGTTCAGCAACGCTGGGGTGTGAAATGTTGTTGATTACTTTCCTTTGGTTGTGCCTCTTCAAGCAATCCAGAATTATTTAACACAATTCAATATCCAGCCTGCTAATCAGTGCATTAACTGCTAACACCTCTCCCCTGCCTGTCTGACAGACACATTCAGCTGCCCTCAGGCTCCATGAAGATCACAGAGTCACGTGTGACAGACAGCGGCACATACCTGTGTGTGGCCACCAACATCGCTGGCAACTTCAGCCAGGCAATCAGACTCAGCGTCTTCGGTGAGACCTTTCAACTTTTACATTTACAAGTACAACAAGGGTTTACATCGCTTATCTAGACACATCTCTCAATTGTATAAAGATATCCAGTAGTTAGTTATTGCAATCACCTTTCCCCCCCCTTTTATCATGTTTTAAATGAAGATGAATCGACTGAAGCTCTTGACCTGTATCTGCTATCATTGGCAGGTATTCCAGAGTGCTAACAAGTGACACATGCATTTATCCAATCCACTAAGCACTAAGGCTTAAATCGGAGCTCACAAATCCACGTTGCTTAATGTAAAAGCAGTAGCATGAGGTAACTCCACAAAGGGCCATTTGTTGAAGTCTTAGAGACGATTAGGTTTCTGGATTTGTTTTGGCTTGGCCTTCAGCAGTGATTGGTTGCAGCTGAGGGTTTGAGAAAAGACCCAAGAGTAACAAAACAATGGACAAATACTCCAAAATACAGTAAAGCACATGAACACTTTTCTTATGGGACAAAAAAAGACCCTTCTGTACTACACCCCAGTTGCATCATGTCCCAAGGGTACGTGGTATTAGACATCAATGATTCTTATTAACTCCAAGTATAAATCAGATGTTCATGATTGTGTGCTCCTGGGATAGTCATGGTCTACAAGGAGCTGACAAAACATCTGTGAAAAGCTGATGAAATATCCAGAGCATCGGATGTATCGTGAAACCCTATGAAGACTTTAATTAATACGTGGTGATAGAGGGACATTGACTCTATAAATACGTCAGGGTTTAGACTTCCAAGAGACCTAAAGAAACCTAAAGAGAATTTCTGGAAGCTATTGGAAATCCTTATTAGGAAGGATGAAATGAAGGAAGCAACTTGATATTTGAGACCTATATTTTTAAGGTATAAAATCAACGCAAATGATTAAAACGCCTCCATACTAACTGGGAAGCATGGTGATGTTAGCATCATGCTTTTTTATATCCACATACGTATGTGTTAAAACAATAAAGATAAAGAAGACTTTAATTGATGACCTAATTCTCTTTTTTTCTACTTCTTTTATTGCTTTCAAGGTCACATTAACCATTGCAAACTGACATTTTTGATTTGATCTTTATTCCTGTCTTTATATGACATCAACATCTGAAACCTGCAAATTTAATTAGAGTGCCTTTTTTTACCCATCGTAATACCTTATACCGTAATACCTTGACGAATCAGTTTTCATGTGTATGTCCATATGAATTATGCACGAACGATAAACGATGTCCCTGGTCATGGCTGGCATTCTCATCACAGAAGAATATGAAGAAGAATGTATGAAACATCAAGGTCTGTTGTCCATCTCAGAACCTGATTCAACCGGTCAGCTACAGGTACTAGCTGACTTGTGCTAATCATAAAACCGTCAGTCAGAATCAAATCCTGCTGAGCTTCAAGTGTACAGTTTATTACCCTGACATAGCTGTAATTCCAAACAGAGACCTGCTGTTTTTCAATCCCAAGGGATTGGGTTTCATCGGTTTTGAGTCATTTATTCGTTTTCAGAGACAGATACCGTTTTAAATTCTTCTAATGATTATAGCAGCTATGAACGTTTCTTGTTTCTTTCTATTTAAATGGAATTTTGAATGTTTTTCCCTCTGTCTAACCCGCGGATAGTGAGCATGTGCGAGCATGTACGTTTGTGGACACGTTTGTGGCCAGATGATGACTGAGAATGTTTTTCACCTAGCGTCTCTACAATTAAGCATGAGCGTTTTCAGAATGAGATTATAGTGATTCAGAGAAACACACTCAAGGATGTCAGATGTCGAAATGACAGCAGGCAAAACCATGAAACACTGTGCGTTTTGATTTGTTTGAGATGAGTAGCTCCACTGATCGGTTGTCATCATCATCATCATCTTTAAAATGAGTAACTTACAAACTTACAATTACAAATTTTTAATTTGACTAAGGTTAACTAAGGTTAGTGTAGCTGTCATTATTTTTGACTAATTTTCTCCCCCAGTGCCTCCTCGTATCCTGCCAGGTCCACGTGTGATGAAGGTCCAGGTGGAGCATTCCATAGACCTGCCATGTGTGGCCCAGGGAGTCCCCCAACCCTCAGTCAGCTGGAAGAAGCACAACACCACCCTGGTGGCAGACGGGACTCAATACAGTCTCTCCCCAGATGGAACGCTGACTGTCCTACAGGTGGCGCTAACGGACGAGGGCGTTTACAGTTGCGTGGCCAGCAATGTGGCAGGACAGGACGAGGCCAGTATCCAGCTGCAGGTACAAGGTGAGGTGCCCAGTGAAACTACTGGGAAAAGGGATGCTTGGATAACAACTGACTACATGACTTTAGTGGACATTGGTAATGATAGTGAAAGCAGTATAGGTACTGGGGGTGTTCAAATCAAACCGGGACTTATGATTGTGCAGAATAACAGGACACATTTCCTGATCTCCTGCTACACTAATGGACTTATCCCAGTGTCTCACTAGTACTTCGATACCATCAAGGCCAGAGCCATGATTAGACTTTCTGCTACCCGTCTGTAACACTGGCCTCCCAGGAACTCCTTTAATAGCCCAGACATGTGGAAATGACTTGGAGTAAGGTCAGGACTATACGGGGAATATGGCAATAACTCCCAGCTGCATCTCTTCTGCAAAATGAGTTATTCATCGATTTTCAGGGATCAGGTGTCCCACTCACTGAATGTTAATAGGAACGCCTGCAGTGGGCATCAAGCCACCTTGGCCAGGATTGAACGGACATCTTTAAAACGTTTGCCTCATTCAGCTGTTTTACTGCAGCTAAACGTCATCACTATACTGCTCTTATGCCTTCACTCATGGGAAATTTGCGGTTTGCCTTGAATGCCCCTCGTATTTATCATTATAAGTAAAAGCACTTATGTATAGCTGTCACACCACCATATATGACGAAAAACACCTCAGTCAGTGACTCTGACTGTGTGTATCTTTATTGTGTGAGATGGAACTTGGCAAATTATTATTATATTTTTTATTTATAATGTATTTACTCATACTGAGGTGTATAAACATCTACCTTTAAAAACACACCACTTTTTTTAAATAATCATTGAAACATCCCATATGTAATGTTTCACACATGTATTGTACTGTAACTGCATCTTAATTAATGCACAAGTGAAAAGCAGAGCTAAAATTGTTGTGCACATAACTCTGGTTTGGTCCGATAGTCCCCCCTGTAGTGGAGGTCTCCGAACCCCCTTTCAACAGTCCTCTTCAAGAAAGAGTTGCAAACCAGCGCATCGCATTTCCCTGCCCCGCCAAAGGTAACCTAGCGTCTTGTACACTTCAGCAGAGCATAGAGCTGGCTGTTTGGAGTGCTGCTTTACAGTACGTTCTGTGATCATGCAGGTTTTCCTCAGCCAGTAATTAAGTGGTTTAGGAACAGACAGGAGCTGACAGGGAACGAACCCGGGGTGTCTATCTTGGAGGACGGCACCCTGCTCATCCTGGCCTCGGTGTCACCTCTGGACAATGGAGAATACACCTGCACAGCCGCTAACGACGCCGGCAGCACAGAGAAGAAATACCAACTCAAAGTTAACGGTAAATACCATGTTAGTCATTATGGAATCAATAGGACATATAAGAATAAGCAGTTGATCATAGAAATAAATACAAAGGGATTGAGCTTAAGTCGAGGATCGTATTAAATACATTAACCTTTTCTGGAAAGCTGTAAAGACATCTGTTTCCCTTCTGCTTTTCAGTGCCCCCTGATGTACGCGATGGCAGCCTGCCATCAAACGTCTCAGTGGTGATGAACCAGCCCGCCAGTTTGGTGTGTGATGTCACCGGCACACCTCCACCAGTTATCACATGGTTTAAAGATGGCGTACTGGTGCGTGCCCTAAAATAATTCATAAACAGGTGCAATGTGGCCCGATGCAACACATAAAGAAGTTGGTTATAAGTGTTGAAATGTGTCGAAATCTAATAGAAGTGTTGGTGGTGTAGTGGTTAGCACTGTCGCCTTGCACCTTCATGTCCTGGGTTTGATTCCCGTCTCAAGGTCTGTGTGCTTGAAGTTTGCATGTTCTCCCCATGCTGGTGGATTTCTTTCGGGTACACAGGTTTCCTCCCACAGTCCAAAGACATGCAGATTAGACTAATTGGCATTCCCAAATTGCCCCTAGTGTGTTAATGTGCATGTGAATGTTGACCGGAGGTCCTACTATGGTTGTAAATTTGGGAATAAATGCAATGATCAACACTGGACTCGACGGTCCCTGGTTGGACTACTGAGGTTCCTTACATCTCTTACCTTTTTTGGGCATGGAGATGCTGGGCTCTTGCACTGTGAAGAGTGTTGCTTCTCTTCAGGGAGGTTTTCAGTGCATTCAACATCATAATAATCAGAAATTCAACATAGAAGTTGAGGAGTGAAGACACTGCAAATGTCAGATGTCAGACTCAATGATCAAGAAGGCAATCCTTTAAAGCAATATAAACCAGAGACTCTCATCACTGAGTGGTTATATGGAAAGAGAGAGAGCTGGAGAGTTTACTAAAGCATCGCTGCATCGCTCTCCTCGGGTAGAGATGATGATGATGATGATGATGATGATGATGGAAGATGAACACCAAGCTCAGAATTTCATTGCAAAAGATGAAAATACAATATAATCACATGTTCAATCATGTGCTATGGTTTATTTAGGTGGTTTCCAGCAGTAATGTGCAGATCCTGCAGAGAGGGAAGATGCTAAGATTGCTCAAGGCTGGTACAGCAGACTCAGGCCACTACACATGCAAAGCCATTAATGTCGCAGGAAATACAGAGAAGGACTTTCATCTAGATGTCCTGGGTGAGTCTGTGTACTCTAGTGTGAAAAATTAGGTTTTTGAAATTAGTCAGCTGCTGATGGAATGCCGTTGGTACACTGGCCAGATGTTTAAACACTGTTACCTTAGAATAATGAAATAATGTAGTGCAGGGCCAAACATTTTAAATAATCAGCACTAATAATGTAGAGATTGAAAATTGCAATGTACTGCATATGATCTCAATAATTATCAGCCTGTACATGAACCTTGATAATAAGCTTTGCTTGTTTCTGTGCCAGTTCCTCCAAGTATCATAGGAAGCGGTGGGTCACGTGACCTCCAAGGTCTTCTAAATCAAGAGATCAACTTGGAGTGCAAGGTCAAAGGTGTGCCCTTTCCCACAATCCAGTGGTACAAAGACAGGAAGTGAGTTGCCCCATCAAATTCCTGTAAATTTCTTATTGCAGTGTGTCGGTCAAAACCCCCAACCCAGCTCAACCCTGCGCTCTTTTGTCTTCTCTGACTTTTTCTTCTTTGCTTTAGGCTGTTGTTTCTGGGAGATCCTAACATCGAAGTGCTGGATGATGGCCAGGTGTTAAAAATAAAGAGCGCCCGATTAGGAGATCAGGCGCGCTACCAGTGTGGCGTCACCAACTCTGCAGGAAAGCAGTCCAGAGACTTTAACCTCAGTGTCTACGGTTTGTGGTTTTCAGTCTCCCCCCCAAAAAAACCCTTAAAGAGATCTATTATTCAGTTAGTAATGCTTTAAACGCTTAGATGCAGGACAGCGTGTAAATGAGCTCATGGAAGCCACAGTTGGTTAGTGATAGGGCACAGTGAATAACGGCATTCCTCCTACCCTGAGAGCATGGCCAATTTGGCTCCCCAAAACGAATAGCTGTGGCCAACTAATGGAACAATGAAATTGATCAATTATCCAACATGGATCTGTTTGCAATTTTGCCTGTTTAAAGGTTAAGGGGAGGAATGAGGCCACAGATCACTAGCGTCACAGGGTTGGCATTTAAGGGGTGTTTCAGCCATAAATGCTAACATGGATGAGAGTGAATGGTTTTGCCACTTGTTTTCAGTTTACTATTAACTGAAGATAACCAATGTTGGGCCAAACAAATGCTAAGTATTATTCTGGAATTCTGGTATCTGGTATAATTCTGATCTTCTCTTTTCCTCATAGTACCACCCAGTATAAAGGGAGGAAACGTGACCTCAGAGGTAACGGCTCTTCTGCATAACCCAGTCACTCTGGAGTGTGAGGTGCGCGGTGTGCCCCTTCCTGCCATCACCTGGTATAAGAACGGCGAAACAATTCTGTCCAGCAGGCAGACGCAGTATGTAGACCGTGGTCACTTCCTAAAGATCTCCCGAGTGCAGGTCTCAGACGGCGGACACTACATCTGCAGGGTCACCAGCGTGGCTGGAACGGCTGAGAAGGCTTATGAGTTGGACGTCTACGGTAAGATTTTGCTTTATTTTCTACATTCATAATTTTCATATGAACCCAAACAATAAGACATTTTTTTCCTCCTATAGTTCCTCCCTCCATTTCCGGAGGTGTAGATGGACCGTTGGAGAAGACAGTAGCAGTCGGTAAAACTCTGGTGCTGGAGTGCGATGCAGCTGGTCATCCTCCGCCCTCGCTCACCTGGATAAAGGACGGATCTCCTGTTAAAGCTGGAGAAAACCTGCGGATTCTCGAACAGGGTCGCAAGATGGAGATCGCCAGCGCACTACCTTCCGATTCTGGCCTGTATGTCTGCGTAGCAACCAGCATTTCAGGGGAGATGGAGATCAAGTACGATGTCGGCGTTTTAGGTATGCATTTTTTTTTTCATGAGAGTCTGCGCTGTCATTCAAAAATGCACAAAAAGAGAATGATTGGGAACATGTGTTTTAACTCTCCAGTTTTAACTGACATCCTTAGACGCCCCCTCTTGTTCCACCCGTTTCACATCTGTCCTTCATATAAGTCATTTGTGAAAGAACTACAGTACGTATGTATAGGAAACGCTCCCTGCTCCAGCTGGACTGTGCATTATTCTCCATCAGTCTTGGCAGGTCTGTTGTGGTGTAATTTTTCATCTGAGGCATTACATCACTTTCCAGAAATCAGCTCTAAGAGTCAAAGCCGGTGTTTCTTAGATTCGACCTCATCACTACAGTGCATGTTTGAGAAAACGGATATGAAGCGTATGTCCATAATTTAGGCAGAATGTTAATGACCTGTCTAATTTTTTAACCGTTTCCGACCCTTTATTTACGGAGGGTGTTCGAATCAATCCAGAACATTAGATTGTGCAGAATAACAGAACGCAGTTATGGGACCCCTGCTACACTTATGCACTTACCCCAGAATTTCACTAGTGCTTAGATACCATCAAGGTAGAGAGTTTTCATTGGACTGCCTGCTTCATGCTGGCCTCCCAGGAACACCTTTAATTGGCCAAACATATGGAAATGACTCTCAGCCGAGTTCCTGTAATGTGCATGTAGGTGTTGGTGAATGATTGTGTATACAGTTCTCGTAGACAGATTTGGTGAGAATGATTAATTTATTTTTTGTTTTACCAATGCTAAGAATCTTAAATTTTAATACAGGTACCATTTGGACTTGAACTCCAACCGTACATCACATTATCATACTGACTGTGAAATAGTTTAACCCTAACCTGCACCCTTTTAAAGACTTTGCAACCTGTGCACTGATTGTCAGTCCAGATTTGTGTTGCATCAATGAAGTGTGGTTGATAGAAACTGAATTGGAAGTATACTACTGCATAAAAAAATCTGGAAAATATAGAAACTTGAAACTAAGTCTGAGGAAGTTTATTGAATTTGTGATTATTCTTTTCCTGTGTTTCAGTGCCACCCACAGTGGATGGGGCAGATAAGGTTACGGATGCTACTGTCATCATTAATAATGTTCTTGAACTTGAGTGCCATGCCACTGGTACTCCTACACCAACCATCACGTAAGCACACACATATAGTCTGTACATGCACATTTAGGGGTTGGATTGCTATTTGTATTTGCTAGTGGGATTGGATGGTTAGCACTGTCGCCTTGCACCTCCAGGGTCCGGGTTCGATTCCCGCCTTGGGTCTGTGTGCATGGCGTTTTCATGTTCTTTCATGAGTTCAGTGGGTTTCCTCTGGGTTTTCCAGTTTCCTCCCACAGTCCAAAGTCATGCAGATTGGGCGAATTGGTGTTCCCAAATGTGTGATTGAACATGTGTGTACAGTAGGGTGTGTGTGCACCCTACAACGGATTGGCACCCCGTCTAAGGTGTACTCTGCCTCTTGCCCTAAGTCTCCCGAAATAGGCTCCAGGCCTGCAGCAACCCAGTATACAGGATAAAGCAGTATAGACGATGAGTAAATAAGTGTAATTTGTGAAACCCCAAACCTAAAGTTTTTGCTCTGTCTTAGACATCCATACAGTATATAGAAAACCCATCAACACATTCTCATGTGCACCAAATACCACAAAAGGTCTCAGCTTCTCTTTTCTCATTGGTTCACTCTGTCTGCGTGACTTCCCTCACTAAAGGTGGCTTAAAGACGGCGAGCCAGTAAAGCAGGGAGAAGGGGTGAGAATTTTGGCGAAAGGTCATCGTCTGGTCATCTCACGTGCCCAGGTCTCAGACACAGCCCTGTTCCTGTGTGTGGCCTCGAACGAAGCAGGAGAGCAAGAAAGAGATTTTAAAGTAGCAGTCCATGGTAAGAACAGAAAAAAATGATTGTGATGGATTTTAACCAGGACTTTGTGTTTAATGTCTTGTGTTCATTTTTGTGTTTTGCTTACTGCTGTCTAATGGAAAGTTTACAAGTAGAGGTAATTATACATCAAATCTATTTTCAGCGAAACTACTTTCAGAAAAAAAAAAAAATAGACGAAACTTCATCATCCGAGTGCAATTTGAGTTCTGTTCTTGTATGCAGGTTAATTATGCTTGTCTTTCTTAGTTCCACCATCGATCCGTTCTACCGGTGCTGCTGAGCGGTCAGTGGTGCTCCACAGTCCCGTAAGCCTCCAGTGTGTGGTTAGCGGCGTCCCAGCTCCCAGCATTACCTGGCTCAAAGATGGGCGTCCTGTTGATGCCACTCAGGGATTGCTTAAGGTACGAGGATGCTTTGTCTTCACACAGGGTTGGACTATGCTTGTATACCTGATTTTACCCACATTTGCATATTCTGTATACGCTATCAGACAGTCCTCTCTCTGTCTCTGTCTCTGTAATAAAGCTGGAATCTGGAGGAAAAGTTTTACACATTAAGGAAGCCAGAGTAGAGGATGCAGGCAAATACACGTGTGTGGCAACCAACGCTGCAGGGGAGGCCCAGCAGAACATTCGCCTCAGTGTGCATGGTATATATATTATAGAAATCTATAAACTATTAACAGCCGATAATTACATGTTTTGGATCTGATTGTTTTGCTTTTCCACAGAACCCCCTGTCATCCAGTTTGCTGGAGAGACTGTCAATCAAACCATCCTGGCAGGATACCAAATCCAGATGCAGTGTAAAGCCACAGGAAGTCCAGTTCCAGGTTAATTATATTATATTATAGCATCAGCTGGCCTTCAGGGGTTAAAAGTAAGTAGGAAAAGTGTTCATGGTGATGGTGACGTTGGTGTTCCTGCCATCTGCAGCTATGACATGGTATAAGGACAGCCGGCCGCTGACCAGTGCAGCAGGAGTGAACATCCTGAACCGAGGCCAAGTGCTGGAGATCGACCGCGCTCAGGTGTCAGACGCCGGACTCTACAAGTGCGTTGCGGTCAACGTGGCTGGCACGGCGGAACTCACACTCAGCCTACAGGTTTACGGTGGGTATGAGATGGGTTTCGGGGTGGACAAAAAGCCAGCCCTATATATGGATTGTGCTGCGCATACAGTATTCACATTTTTCTCTCATGGTTCTCTTCTACCCTTTCAGTGCCACCCTCCATTTCCAGTAAAGGTGGCATGGTGACAGTGGTGGTGAATGACCCTATCAAGCTGGAGTGTGAAGCCTCAGGTCTGCCAGCGCCCAGTCTCACGTGGCTGAAAGAGGGCAGCCCGGTCTCCAGCTCCTCCAACGGCATCCAGGTAAATAAGTACACATTCCTGAAGGGGCCACAAGCCTAGCTTTCAAGTGATGTAACACACAACATGACAGGAAATGGAAACTCCAGAGAACGATCAGTTTTTCATGATGGCTTTACAAGCCTTTAATCCTAATGGAGCTAAAATAGGCTTTGATGTCTCACCATTAAATCAGAGCTCAATGCATCAGTTTATGCATAACAGGGTTCTGCTTACAGTTACCTCCAGGGACCACGGATTTGCCCCTGTTGTGTCAGTTATTATTTGACTCTTTCTGTGTTTGTGTGTGTGTAGCTGTTGGCCGGAGGCAGGATGCTGTCTTTCAGGAGTGCTCAGGTGAGCGATGCAGGTCATTACACCTGTGTGGCGGTGAATGCAGGTGGAGAGCAGCAGAAAGAGTATGATCTGCATGTCTACGGTGAGCTCCTCATCCTTCTTCTTCTTCTTCTTCTTCTTTAACAGAGGTGTTAATACATATAACCAGAATGCGGATAATTTTTGACTCACCTTCATGTTTTTATGTGGCTGTTTTTGCTTTAGTACCCCCTAATATCATGGGCGAAGAAGTGAACAGCACAGTCTTGATTGGCCGTTCAGTGGAGCTGCGTTGCCAGAGTGACGCCATTCCCCCTCCCACTCTAAGCTGGCGCAAAGATGGACGTCCGCTCTACAGGAGGCCGGGACTGAGCGTGTCTCAGGATGGTAGTGTACTACAGGTGAAGCAAGCTCCAAGACTAAAAGGCTAAAAGTCACCTCATGTGTAGTACATGTTATTTTTTTTAAACATTATGTTTACTATTGAATGATAACTACTTTATGCTGCAGATTACAAGCGCTCAGATACAGGACACGGGGAGGTACACTTGCGAGGCCACCAACGTTGCAGGAAAAACAGAGAAGTACTACAATCTTAATGTTTGGGGTAAGTCGATTTTAAATGATTACATGATTAACACACAGTTGAGAGGTTTAGATGGCACCATGTGCTTGTATTAAAGATGATTTAATGGGGAGTCATTTAAAGTTGGTATTATGAATGCACTAACATTGATTTTTTTTTTTCCCGCTCAGTCCCCCCGAGTATCCGTGGCTCTGATGAAGTCACTCCTCTGACGGTGACAGTGGGCAGCCTCATCACTCTGGTCTGTGAGTCGAGTGGGATCCCTCCTCCAAGTCTAACGTGGAAGAAAAATGGTAAGATCATCATCATCATAATCATCATCATCCTTTCCTTAAGTCTTAATTATCTATGCAAATAATTTACATACTGTATGTAGGTTCAGAATTACAGGCAGATTCACGTGTGCGTGTGTTGTCCGGAGGACGACAGCTGCAGATCACCAGTGCGGAGAGGGCCGATGCGGCGTCCTACACCTGCCAAGCCTCCAGCGTCACCGGCACTGCTGTCAAGGAGTACACCCTGCAAATCTATGGTACCTTTTTACCTGCACAACAATAGACTGAATAGACTACTCATAATCAGGAGTACACGTCCACATTGCTTTCATTTCCCTTTCTCTTAGTTCGTCCCACCATCAGCCCGTCAGGCAGTGGGAAAGGTGACGTGACGGTGGTGCGGGGAGGAGACGTCACCCTGCAGTGCGAGGCTGACGGCGTGCCCAGACCTGCCATCACCTGGCTGAAAGATGGCAGACCTTTGGGAACCGGCTCTGGGGTTCAGATCCTCAGCGACGGCCGACTCCTCCGCATCAGAGACGCTCAGGTGGTCCACACTGGCCGGTACACCTGCATCGCCGTCAATGTGGCCGGACAGGATGAGAGCAAACATGACGTCACTGTTCATGGTGAGAAGAACAAGCAGTAGTAATTCCCTAGTAGCACAGACTAACCCCATGTTGTGTATCCATCCATCCATCCATCCATCTAGGAACCTCTATAGTCCAACTAGGGACCGCAGAGGCCAGTGGTGATTACCATTGTTTTTTTTTCCATTTTACAATAATGGTACGACCTCCACTCAGCATTCAAACACATTCACACACGAGGGCCGTTTTGGGAACGCCAGTTACCCTAACCTGCGTGTCTTTGGACTGTGGGAGGAAACCAGAGAACCTAGAGGAAACCCACCAAGCACATGAAGAACATGCAAACTTCATGCACACAGACTCCAAGGCGGGAATTGAACCTGTAACTTGAAGATGCAAGGCGACAGTGCTACCTTGTGTATCATATGACTTAAAAAATAGATTTGTAGAAAAACTGCACTTTTTTTTACATTTATAGTTATAGATTTAAATTCTTAGATGTATTCTTGCTTTGCAGCAAGTTCTGAGTAACCATCGTTTAATCTGTTTAAAACTTTAGGCAGCTTTACCTATACATGCATTGATTTACTATATCAGACTCATTACTGTATTTTCTTTCTTTGTATATGTGTGTTTGTAGTTCCAGCAAGCATTAGCGGGAACACACACAGGACCGAGAACATAACGGTGGTCGTGAGGAATCCAGTGGCCCTCGTGTGCGAAGCGTCTGGCATCCCCCTACCTGTCATAACCTGGTTGAAAGATGGCCGTCCGATCAGCATGTCCGGCTCTGTCCGGGTCATCTCAGGTATCAGTATCAGTTTCTCAGTGTCTACTTCTTTTAAGCTCATTTGTGGCGTCCATGTGCTAGTTCTCAGTCAGAGGCGGGCCAGACACTATAAATCATACATCACAACTTGGAACGAGAGTGTCTTTACACGAGGCCAAATTCAACAGTATAAAAAGGAGCACTGAAAAGACAAACAGTGGTGCAGGAGTTATTATATTTGGAACAGGTCGGAAATCTGCAATCAAGGCTCTGTGTTGATCCAGACATCCGCACAGATGCAGACAGTCAGGCTTCAAAGCCCTGGACTTAGCGTATACAGTATATACGCAGACACATCACATGAGCTTTGCTGAGCTTGTGTTCTCAGCTGATCCTCCTTTAAGCTGATAATTGCTCATTTTAAAGTGAGAGTGATTAGATTGAGCTGCTTGTTTAAACAGCTGTCTTGTCAACCTCGTCCATATTCAATGACACAATCAGGACATTGATGTGGGTTGTTGTTTTTCTGAGACAGAATGAAACAGGGCGTGACTAGGTCCTGTAAAAAGAATTTATTCAACGGAGACATACCTTTAAGATTTGGGTTGAATTCGTCAGTGCCATGTGAATCCAGTGTCCATATTGAATTCAAGTGCAGCTTTTCTTCTACATCTTGGGTTTATTATTCTTACTGATTTCAACATTTGATTGCTTGGAATTGGAACATTCACTCATTTCATTGTCCGTGGTATGTAGCTATAAACACATAATATTATGCCACTGGATGCAGTGCCGGTCTCAAGCCCAGGTAAAATGGGAGGGTTGCGTCAGGAAGGGTATCTGGTGTCCTCAACGGGAGCTGCCGAAAGACCAACAACAGAATATCATGCCAATAATGGGCTTTTAATAGGTTATTTGAACTTTTTTCTGAGGCAAAGTAATTGAACAACATGCACCTTAAATAGAAGAAAAGCCCAGGACAAGTTTTAATTATTTAGGGATTTCTGAAATCAAAATACATTTACCCACTTAGGTCATTAATATAGTGTTGCTAAGAGTATTGTGAAAATGTATTTTAATAGGCAAAACACTCTTGTCAACACTAAATTAATGATCTGTCCCAAGCCCAAGACCTCTGGACTTCCTGTTAGTAATGATGACCGACTACAGCTGGTCGCTCCTCTGTGCAACATAAAAAATGTTCGTTTGACATCATTCAATGGATTAACCAACACACAGTATAATGAAAAGTTTCGAGGAGCTTAGTTCAGCTAAGAAAAAGTATGTTAGAGTTACACCAATGTAACTTCAACACACACTCAAGTCACCAATGTCTTTTAGAGGCATTTCTAAACTGCAAGATGGGCGGCACGGTGGTGTAGTGGTTGGAACAGTGGTGTAGTGGTTAGCACTGTCGCCTTGCACCTCCAGGGTCCGGGTTCGATTCCCAGCCAGGTTCGATTCCCGTCTCTGTGTGCATGGAGTTTACATGTCCTCCCTGTGCTTGGTGGGTTTCCTCTGGGTACTGTACTCCGGTTTCCTCCCACAGTCCAGAGACATGCAGGTTAGGTTAATTGGTGTTCCCAAATTGCCCGTAGTGTGTGAGTGAGTGTATGTGTGTTTGCCCTGTGATGGATTGGCACCCCGCCTCGTCCCCTAAGCCTCCTGGGATAGGCTCCAGGCCCCCACGGTACAGGTCCATCAGATGATCAGAAACAACAGAGGAACCAGCAAGGCACAGGCCTTGCATGATTTTCACATCACTTAGGAATGAACAGCTACCAACCAAGAAAGAAGCCCCTGGTCCAAAACCACCAGTCAAGCTTGACTAAAGTTCGCAGAGGCCACCAAAGCTATATTCAGAGAAATAAAGGTGAGGCATTCAACCCCAGGAACACTGTACCTGTACCACTATGTGTTAAGCATGGTGATGGTGGCATCATGCCTTGGGGCTGTTTTGCTGCCAGTGGAAATGGTGCATGGTGCAAAGTGGAGGGAATAATAAAGAAGGAGGAGAAGAACCTCAGATCTCTTCAGCAGAACCTTCAATCATCAGCATGATGGTTGAAATTTGGACAAAATTGATTGTTCCAAGAAGGCATTGACCCAAAATACACATCAAGTCTGGTTTTGGAATGGATAAAGCAGGCTATTGTTTAGCTTTTGGAGCCTTCACTCTAATGAAAGTGTGCTTAAAATCAGGTCTGTGCCTAGAAACCAACCATAATACCAATGTTAATCTAACACTACTATTTTTTTTATTCTAACAGTAACAAATAATCAAATATTCAACCAGAATTCTGCAAAGAGCTTTTTTCTTTGAAAAATCTTACTAAGCATCATCTATAGTCTTTAAAATAATAAAGTATAGATGCTGGAATGACTTTCATGCCATTGTCGAAGGACAGAAGATGACATGTTTGTTTTTGTCTCAGGTGGGCGGAGTCTGCGTTTGATGCATGCCACGGCGGAGGATGCTGGAAGGTACAGCTGTATTGCATCCAACACTGCTGGAGAAGACAGAAAGAACTTTGATCTGGATGTATTGGGTAACAGTACACACCGCATGTCTAGTACCTTTACTTAGAAAACACCAAAAAAAACCCTTCATTTTGAACCCTTTTAAAAACCTTTGTCTGTTTCTTTCTCATCAGTTCCTCCAAGCATTGTGAATAAGGGTGGGATACAGGATGTGAGGGTAAAGGACGGACAAAACATCACCCTGAGCTGTGAGGTCACCGGTATGTCATACTCACACACCACACTACAAACACACAGACACCATTTTTAACATACATATTCGCTCTTAGAAATGCTGAAGATCTGATATTGAATAACTTCAGTACGTTGGTGCTGCGTAGGGAACCCAGTGCCTGAGATCACCTGGTTAAAGGACGGTCAGCCGGTGTTGGGCGAGGAGCGGCTGGAAGTGATGTCACACGGGCGCTTCCTTCATATTAACAATGCACAAGTGCTCGACACGGGCAGGTACAGCTGTCTGGCCTCCAACAGTGCCGGAGATAGGAGCGCACACTACAATCTCAACGTCCTGGGTATGTCTGTGTGTGTGTGTGTGTGTGTGTGTGTGTGTGTGTGTGTCTAGTTTATATTTAGCAGCTCTACCAAATAAACTCATATTTCAGCTGTGTTACTGATTAACTGTAAACGATGGAACATGTAACTTTAGTGAAACTTTAGTTTAACTTTTAGAACTATACGATTGATGTTCAAGGTAAACCGGGACTTTTGTTTGTGCATAATAACAGAACACAGTTACGAGAGTATTTATTTCTCTTATTAAACTTTATTTCTCTATATAATCCCCTGCTACACTAATACACTCATCCCAGCATTCCACTAGTGCTTAGATACCATTAAGGTAGAAACTTTCAATAGTAGGTTGGAGCCATGATCAGACTTCTTGCTTCACGTCTGAAACACTGGCCTCCCAGGAACTCCGTTAATGGCCCTAACATGTGTAAATGACTTGAGATGAGGTCAGGACTGTACGGGGAATGTAATGGGCAATAACTTCCAGGTGCCACACACATGCCTGACTTGTCAGACTGGTTCTTTTTATGTAGTTTCTTGATTCGACAGGTCTGGCAGTAATCGGGCCTGGGTGTGGCAAGTGAAATTTAACTCAGCTTTCCAAAAATTACAGTTTATTCATGATTGAGCAAGGGGGCAATAACCTTTTAACATAGGGCCAGGTAGGTTTGGATGGCCTTTTCCCTTTAATAAATGAAATCATTATTTAAGACCTACATTTTGTATTTACTCAGGTTATCTTTGTGTAATAGTAAAAATTTATTTGTTTAATGATCTCAATCATTCCCTAATCTGAAATGCTGGCCTCCGCGAGGAACTCCGTTAATGGCCCCAACATGTGTAAATGACATGAGATGAATGTAATGGGCAATAACTCCCAGGTGCCACAGACAGATGCATCACTTCTGAAAACTGGCCGGTTTTCACAGATCAGTCGTTCCACTCGCTTAATGTTCACAGGAACAACTGCAATGGGCCCCAAAATCGTCATTCACGGGCAGACAGCCTTCTTTGAAACATTGCCACCATTCAAATTCAAAAGATCATCATTAATCATTTTATTTAATCCCGGTTTGCCCTTCGTATACATTGTATGTCCAAATTTTAATACATAAATGCTTTTCCAGCCAGCTTAAACGTGTACTTGTGTAATTGTTTGTCTCACAGTTACTCCAATTATCGCTGGCTCTGGGCCTGAGGGATCTTCTGAGGAGGTGACTGTGACTCTGAACAGCCCCACATCTCTGGTGTGTGAGGCTCAGTCGTACCCGCCAGCCATCATCACCTGGCTCAAAGACGGCACACCTTTCGAGTCCAGCCGCAACGTCCGTGTACTGCCAGGTACCAAATCCCAACCACACTGCACTTCTGTACTCACTCCTTTCTACTTTCGCAAAGAATTAATGGTGCATTGAAGAAGGACAAAAAAAATCTCCCATGTACTGTAGCTTTTCTTTTACTAATGTTGAATATTTTTTATTAATATTGACATAAATGTTATGTCAATAAATGCTGTTGATTTTCCCTGTAGGTGGACGCACGCTTCAGATCCTGAATGCGCAAGAAGAGGATGCTGGGAGATACACGTGTGTGGCCACCAACGAGGCGGGGGAAACGCTGAAGAACTACGAGGTCAAGGTTTACAGTGAGTATAGAAAGTTAAGGTTCAGGTGTTTTGACCAGGGAGCTCCTGTGTGATTTAAACAGTGTGTCTTTTCTTCCTCAAGTTCCCCCGGTTATCAGTAAGGACAACATACAAGGAGAAGGCTTTGCTCCAAAAGAGATCAAAATTAAAGTCAACAACACGCTAACACTCGAGTGTGAAGCCCAGGCGATCCCAATCCCTACTCTACACTGGTACAAGGACGGCCAGGTCGGACACACAAACACACACACTCTCGCTCATTACAAAGCAAAAAGGAGTGCTGTTTAGATATTAGATGTTTTTTTTTTTTCTTCTGTTGCTTTTTAGATCCTTAAGACAGATGGACGCATTACAGTGACGCCTAACGGCCGAATAGTTCAAATAAAGCAGGCTCAAGTGTCTGATACGGGACGGTACACCTGCGTCGCTAGCAACATCGCGGGCGAGGACGAAAAGGACTTTGATGTAAATATACAAGGTGAACTGGGCGCTAAACACTTTAGATTTTCTTTACTCCCAACACCCTGGTGCATTGAGTTCCCAAATCAAGTTAATGCATTATAATAGGAGTATGGTTCCCTCTAGTGGCTGTAGTATTATTATTTTTATTAACGGACTGGGTCTCCGCCATTTTTTTTAACGCTCCCTATAACTCCGCCCACCGCTCATGACATCACGGGTTCTCGCAACTAGACCAGCAGAGTTTAGGGGCCGGTTCGGTGCTTATTTTAGGGCACCGACACCAATTTTTTTCTGTGGAAAAGCGCGGCACTGGTTCCAAAATTGGGAACCGGCACGGAACCGGCACGGGAACCAGAGCAGTGGAAAAGGGGTAATAGAGGTTAATGCATGGGTTCCTGCTAACAACTACAGTACGCTGTTGGTAAAAATCCAAATATGTACAGTATATACAGTGCCATGAAATTGCACAGATTTTTTTTTGGCATATTTGTCATACTTAAATGATTGAGATCATCAGAGAAACAAATTTTACTATTACACCTGAGTGAATAAAAAATGCAGTTTTTAAATGATGATTTCACTTATTAAGGGAAAAAGGCCATCCAAACCTACCTGGCCCTGTGTGAAAAAGTAATTGCCCCCTTTGCTCAATCATTAATAAACTGTGATTTTTGGAAAAAATAGGTTAAATTTCACTTGCCCGATTACTGCCAGACCTGTTGAATCAAGAAATTACTTAAATAGAACCTGTCTGAAAAGTCAGGCATGCTAAAAGATTGATTTTAAATGCTTGTTTGCATTTGTTGCCACCACGTACTGTACAGTGGCACAACCAGTTTTTAGATTTGGGGTAAAATACTTTTTTCTGCCAAAGTGTGCCAAATATTTTTTTAAAAATTTAAAAAATCAGGAAGGTGGCAATCACTTTTTCACTCTCATGTCTGTTGAGGATCTGTGAATTTATGAGTAGTAGATGACGATGCGTCTCTTTTCTCGTCAGTTCCCCCTAGTTTCCAGAGGAATGGCGTGTCTGGCTCTGGTATCGCCTCCGCTGGTGAGGTGAAGGATGTCATTCTGAATAATCCCATCTCTCTGTACTGTGAGTCCAATGCCGTCCCGCCTCCCACTCTCACCTGGTACAAAGATGGACAGCCGCTTAGCTCCAGCAGCAGAGTGCTCATCCTCCCTGGTGAGTACACTGCAGTACACTCTCCATGTGCTCCATGGATATATTTAGTGTAACACTTTGATAGCATTGACCGCATTGGTAACATTGACTTAAAGTGCTGGCGTGTGTAATTTCTGTGTTTCGTGCATAGGTGGAAGAGTGCTACAGATCCCCCGAGCTCAGACCGAGGACTCTGGAAGGTATACGTGCGTGGCCGTTAACGAGGCTGGAGAAGACTCAGTGCAGTATGATGTTAGAGTCCTGTGTACGTATTGACGTTCAGAATGTGGAAGCTCTGTTTATTTGCTGTATGTTAACATTAATTAGTAATTACAACGTGTGTGTGTGTGTGTGTGTGTGTGTGTGTGTGTGTGTGTGTATGTGTGTGTGCGTGCGTGTGTGTGTGTGTGTGTGTGTGTGTGTTTCTTCATACAGTGCCTCCGTCTATCCGTGGAGCTGACAGAGACGTCCCTGCTGACGTGACGGTGCTGGTGAACAAGTCCACGCTGCTGGAGTGCCACGTAGATGGAAGCCCTACTCCTAAAATCAGATGGCTGAAAGATGGCCTGCTTTTAAATGCAGACAGAACACACACTCTGCTGTCCAGCGGCAGGACGCTGCAGGTGAGACACACGCAGAGAAAAATCAAGAAAAAATGTCATGTCACAAATTGAAATGGAAATAGATATCTCAGTTTGTAAAACTCAGTACAAGGCTTTGGGGCTTTATGTTTTGTATTTCTATGTAAATGTCAGGAGCAAAAGCTTTGAGCCTCCGTATCTCTCAGGGAGTTTAACCAAAGTTTGCAGCTATTTAAAAAAAAAAAACTATATTTACATTTATAATAAAGATGAACTGGTCGATCGCAGAATTTGTCTGGTTTTCAGTTTGATTGGCCGTGACCGGTGAGATTTGAGGCCGTAAAACCTCACTGTTTCTTCATAATCCTACAGGTGGCGCACTCTGTACTATTTACACATTTTTATCACGCATGGTAGGAGTGAATTATTTGCTAAGTTTGTTTAGAAATAATAACTATGATGGATGACAGAGACATGTGCTGCTCAGTTAAGTGTTAAACTCTTGTATTTAAAGTTAGTTTGTATTGTTAAAAAGCTGCACTTGGTTTTTAACTGAGAAAACTAATGTTATGAGGAACGGGCTACAATTAATCAATCATTAAACTTTTTTTCATGGTTTAAAATTGAACAAAATCAGAGGAAAAAGGAATCGAGATATTTATAAATTGAATATAAAATACTTATAGAATCGCAGTTTTAACCGAATCGGCACCAACGTATCATAATAATATCATAAAATATATACAA